>JAVFHW010063777.1:0-25018 GCA_032159205.1 Eurystomus glaucurus suahelicus
AGCCGGCTGTCCACCAGCAACCCCAGATCCTTTTCCGCCAGGCAGCTTCCCAGCCACTCCTCCCCAAGCCTGTAGCGTTGCTGGGGGTTGTGACCACAGTGCATGACCCAGCACTTGGCTTTGTTAAACCTCATACAATTGACCTCAGCCCATTGCTCCAGCCTGTCCATATCCCACTGCAGAGCCTTCCTACCCTCAAGCAGATTGACACTTGTGCTTAATTTCATGTCATCTGCAAATTTACTGAGGCTGCATTCAATTCCCTCGTCCAGGTCATTGATGAAGATATTAAACAAGACAGGTCCCAAGACTGAGCCCTGAGGGACCCCGCTTGTGACCGGTCGCCAACTGGATTTCACTCCATTCACTACCACCCTCTGGGCTTGGCCAGCCAGCCAGTTTCTAACCCAGTGAAGAGTCCTCCTATCTATGCCATGAGCTGCCAGCTTCTCCAGCAGAATGTTGTGGGAAACAGTGTCAAATGCCTTACTGAATTCCAGGTAGACAACATCCACTGCTTTTCCCTCATCCGCTAGGTGGGTCACCTGATCGTAGAAGGAGATCAGGTTGGTTAAACAGGACTTGCCCTTCATGAACCCATGTTGGCTGGGCATGATCCCCCCATTGTCCTGCACTTGCTGTGTGATAACCCCCAAGATGAGCTGTTCCATAACCTTTCCCGGGACCGAGGTCAGGCTGACAGGCCTGTAGTTCCCCGGATCATCCTTCCTGCCCTTCTTCTAGATGGGTGTCACATTGGCAAGTCTCCAGGCATCCGGGACCTCCCCAGTTGACCAGGATTGCTGATAAATGATGGACAGCGGCTTAGCAAGTTTCTCTGCCAGCTCCCTCAGTACTCTCGGGTGGATCCCATCTGGCCCCATAGACTTGTGAGTTTCCAGTTGGCTTAGAAGGTCGTTAACTACCACTTCCTGGATTATGAGGGGATTATTCTGGTCTCCATCCCTATCTTCCAGTTCAGGGGATTGAATACCATGAGGATAACCAGACTGACTATTAAAGACTGAGGCAAAGAAGGCATTAAGCACCTCAGCCTTTTCCTCATCCTTGGTAACAATGTTCCCCCTTGCATCCAGTAAAGGATGGAGATTCTCCCTGGTTCTTTTTTTGTTGTTAATATATTTGTAAAATCTCTTTTTGTTGTCTCTTGCAGCGGTGGCCAGGCTGAGTCCTAGCTGAGCTTTTGCCCCTCTAATGTTCTTTCTACATAACCTAACTAAATCCCTATACTCTTCTTGAGTAGCCTGCCCCTTCTTCCAAAGGTGGTAGACTCTCCTCTTTCTCCTAGGTTCCAGCAGAAGCTCCCTATTTAGCCAGGCCACTCGTTTTCCCCGCCGGTTCATCTTATGACACATGGGGACAGCCTGCTCCTGGGCCTTTAAGAGCTCCTTTTTGAAGAAAGTCCAGCCTTCCTGGACCCCTTTGCCCTCTAGGACTGTACTCCAAGGGACTTTCTCAACCAGTGTTCTAAACAGGTTGAAGTCTGCCCTTCGGAAGTCCATGGTAATAATCTTGCTGCTCCCCCTCCTTACTTGGGCAAGAATTGAAAACTTTATCATTTAATGGTCGCTAAGCCCAAGACAGCCTCCGACCACCACATCACCTACCAGCCCCTCTCTGTTGGTGAGCATCAAGTTTATATATATGACTAAGATCCTCCTGAACTCTTATTTTCTCTAGGGTAGATACTCTCAGCTCTCTCAAAATTTTGTATAAGAAAACTACCTCAATTTGGCTTTTTTTTTTTTTTTTTAACTAAACCTATTTCTGTTGTAACTCATCTCAATGTTGTTTCATTTGCCTACTAATAGCTTATTTACTCTTGAATGTTTCCAGGGATTCCAATTAAGTTAATTATCTAAGTTCTCACTCTTTTTAAAGAAAGACACCACGCTTTCGTTTACTTACTCTTCCATTCCCTAGGATACCTCAAAGTGACTCTACGGTGATTCTATCAGTTTAATAGACCATTTTCAGTCTTCTAAGATTAAACTTATCTTCTTGAAGTTATTTCAAAGTATCAGAATGTTTTAAATATTCTCTTATCTGATCCTTTCCTCCTGCTGGTTGAGATCTCTTTTTTGCTTTACCTACAGTGATTAATGGGAAGAATAGGACTAACAACAAATATGCATTTTTAATTACTTTTGAGTTCTGTTATTTTGGAATATGAGGTTAATAGAACCACGTTCTTCCGAGATGAATACTTAATGAAAATGACATGCTTTAGTAATAACAATACTGCTGGTGGTAGTATTTTCTGGTGCATTTTTTAATACATTTCGTTAGAAAGAAAACAAAGGATGAGAGCACTTGGGCAGTACAGAAATGTGCAATGCATTAACTGAGACCACTTAATCTCTGAATGCTCCTCTGGTGGGAAGTTTTAGCATAGTTGTGCTTAGCTGCATTCTTTTTTTCTTTTCTGTAATGAATTTTAAAGGCATCTGATTAAGCCAAAGAGGAAATAGGAAAAAAACTTTTCAAATCAGAATAGTGCAAAACATATAAAAAAAGAACCCAATGGATGATAAATCAATTTCAAGTCCTCTGTGAGGAGTTGGTTTCTTGGAAAAGACTCTAAGCATCTCTCCAAAAGCAGATTTCACTGAGACCGGAAATTGTTTTCCTTGTTCATGACAGTAGATCATGAAGGCAGAGACAAGAAGGTCCCTCCTGAATGGCAGAAGTAGAAAGGAGGGATTCTGTACATCATAACAGGACTTTGCCACAGCAGCACAGAAAGGAATACTAAAGGTTTATTTTTAACAATTTGGTAAAAGTGCAAATATGTAATATAAAAGCAATTAATAGCTTTCAGAGATGACTTATTTTCCGTTTCTTATCACTCTAGTCTTTGTTCTACAAAGGCTCTGTTTACAAGAAAGACAAATGAATTATCTTGGCACTGGCTGTTAAAAAAGGCTGCAGAAACCACAACTTAATTTCTGAACTGCTTTACTCTAAAGTTCAGTGCAATAACAGTAACACTTGAACTTGTTACAGGTTTGTAATATCAGTCTTTTAGGGTCTTTTCTGTATTTTGTGCATGATAAGGTTAGAAGTTCTTTCCTGGAGAGTGAGGAAAATTAAGGAAAATGTTTCTTTACTCATTGTGAGAATACAATCTAGCTCTTTCTTCATAAAATACAGTACTTTGGATTTGTTGAGTGTTACTTCTCAGACAGCACAACATACAGCTCCTCTCGGAAATGCCATGAGAAATATTACTAAAAAAAAGCAAATACTCTCCATTGTTTTACCTTCTGCTGCTGAATAGAAGTAGGGCTGCAGGGTTACCATACATTTAGGTCACAGAATCGCAGAATAGTAAGAGCTGGAAGAGACCTTTGGAGATCATCTAGTCCAACCCTTCCTCCCAAAGAACGTTCACCTAGGGGAGGCTACACAGGATTGCGTCCACGTGGGTTTTAAATATCTCCAAAGAAGAGTCCACAACCTCTCTGGGCTGCCTGTTCTGGGGCTCTGTCACCCTCACAGTAAAGAAGCTATGTTCAGATGGAACTTTCTGTGCTCCAATTTGTGCCTGTTTTAGATCCACCTTTCATTTAGAATGCAGAATGATGAGATTTTTGATTGTCCTTATTTTCCAAAGCAAACTCTTTTTGTAGTCTTGAAATATCCTTACACCCATCTACTATTATTTCCGGCACCATCCTATGGAGTTCAATTTCCTCTTTCCTCTATTCAAGTGCCTCAAAGTACAAACTGTATTATCTGATGACCTGCTCATTCCAAAAATTTGTAGCAAGGCAGATAGGTAAATATAAACAAAAGGGCAACAACTCCCATGCCACAACAAATCATATAGGAATAGAAAATTTGGCAATCCACAACATTGTGGGAATAAGCATGAGCTTTAGTGACCATGATGAAACACCACTCTGCCCTTGAAGGAACAGTAAACAACGAAAGAGAAAGCATGAGAAGCAGATGTGGATGTTGACTGAGTTTTGAGAAGCTCGTGTTAATAGAATGGAGCCAATGATAATGCTTAATGTAACACATGAATGCAAGGCTTGAACCAATGATAACGATTGTAGCTGTGCGTGCTTGAGCGAAGGGCTGTAAAACTAAGCACTACTGAGCAATAAAGGTCTTTGGTCAGTGGTCTTTGGTCTTTGATCTTTCCATCACCAGAGTCCGTTTTCCTCAAGCTTCACACAACATCAGATTTTTCATACAATATTAACTTTCCTTTAAAATTTTTACTTTTATTTTAAAGAACTTTTGGTTTATTTGATGAGATGCATTTTGACAGAATTGAAATTTTCCTTTTTTCCACAAAGACTCTGCTGACAAGAAACAGAAGATAAATCATCTCTTTGTTTATTGAATGTAATTTGTAGCATTTTATGGTATAAACCTAGCAATTGCTGTGCCATCTCAAACATCACCTATGCACTGTATTGCACTTTCTTAAATATTAAGCACGTTTTTCTCTGTGGGATCTCAGAGCTTTTCCATTCATAATGGGTTGTGTAATAATTGTAACTCTTGAAAATGACAAGTTTGCTTTTTCAGAGTATGATTTACCAGTATGGATACATATGAAGATTAAATGCATACTTACATCTGAGGACTTCAAACTCTTTCCAGACAGGTAACAAAGTCTCAGTTATAGCTTTTGCTAGCGTACAAGTACTTGAGGTCATCTCAAAATGACATCACATTGGCACAGGAGTACTGATGCATACAAACTGAAGGTCAAATGAAGTTGGATATAATGGATTGTAATAAAACAATTCATTTGAAAACAAGATGAATGTTTTAAATCATTCTTCTTTGCTGTAGGAAAGCTCACGTATAATAAAATACAAAGTTATTAGTATGAAAATGGTTCAAAATAACTGCTTGTCATGGTCTTATATTCCAAAATTGCAAAATTCTTTAATTAAGTATGCTGCATATTTTCTTTTGAGTCTTAATTCTGTGTGTTAGATCACATTTATCAGATTAGTCACTCATCAGATTAATTTTAATCCATAGAATGAGACAATGAAAAGAGTAAGATAGGGTAGTTCAAGATAAAGATGTTGGATAATAACCCCAAATCCCCTAGGAAATTATTTTTCACCTTTGTATTGGAAGACTTAAGAAGAAATAAAATGTAAGCATATAAAGTATATTTCTAGTGCTGAAATGGTTTATCACATTGTACTTCTAATTTGTCTTCAAGGACATTGAAGCTAGATACAGTGACATCTGTGTTAGTGAAGGTTTGGTTTAGTAGTATCAGAGCTCATCTGGACAAAGAATAAGCTGGACGGAGTTGTAGAAAACTAAACTATAAATCTTATTATCAGAAACCTGTTATTTTTATTTTTGAACCCTGTGTATGTCTCAGTTCTTTACTTCTGTCATCTCTAGGCAATCCCAAATTGTTCATAGAAAACTGGGTTTGTTGCTGGTATGGCAATAAAAGGCATAGAATCCCTAGTAAGAGAACCTGACCTATTGTTCTGTTCTTTAATAGACCACTGTGTTAATTTAGAGCTTGAGTTGCAGTGTATTTTGCACCATGTTTAGTCCTGAAATTTAAGGCAGCAGGGTTTGATCAAATAATTGTTTAAGTCTTTTATGTATCCTGATAGCAATATTGGTTGCTATCTTGGGACTATGGATAATTTAAGAACATTCAGATCTTGTAGCTGTGAAAGTCAATGAACTAGAAAGTTTAGCAGGAGAGTTTAGTCCTAAAAGTGCTGATCAGGTAGTTTTGTGGCCTGTGTGTGTGTAAAAAAAAATAATTTTAAAAAACCTTATTTTAAGGCAGTGTTGACTAGGTTTCTCAGTGAGAAAATAACAAATTTAATTAGATTTCATTAATCCCACTTAAAATCCAGAGTCTAGGATACATGTTAGGACTGAGTAACTAACCTAACTGTCCTAAGTAACTAACCTAACAAAAGTACCCTTTGAAGTGAGACACAAAGTTATTTTCAGAAAGCAAACTTAACTTGCCAAGGGACAGATCCAGGTTCATCTTTCCATTAAGTATCATGAAGCTAAAGCTTAGTAAACTACAAAATAATAATGAGAATGTTTATTTGAAAGCTAATCCCAAAGTAATCTTAAAACAGATCTCAAGGAAACTTAGAATACTACCTGTTGGCTTTCTCAGTAGTGAAAATTGACAATGACCTTTAGAGAACATCACTGAAGCTAGTGGACACCTGTGGTTTGAAATAGGGTTTAATAAAGTAGAAGCTGTGAACTGACAGCAACATTGCCATGGGAAAGCAGATTAGAGAGGAAATTCTTCATCAGAAAAAGATGAATAATATTCCAAGTGGTTTTACTGAACTCACTGAAACCAAGAGTTATGGTTTACCATTAGTTATTAGAAGTTTTTAGACTAAAAATAAACTTTTAAGAAGTGGACTGTGAAGAAGCTAGAACAGTGGTCATTCAATTTTCTTCCATGTTCATGTTAGGAAAGCCATTTGATTGCCATTTTGTCTAGGAATATGGTAAGGATAATAGAATCATTTTGGTTGGAAGAGACCTTTAAGATCATCAGGTCCAATTGTTAACCCAGCACCACATATACATGTCTTTTAAATCCCACCAGGGATGGTGACCGCACCACTTCCCTTTGCAGCCTGTCACAGTGCTTTTCAACCCTTTCTATGAATAAATTTTTCCTAGTATCAAAAAAAAAGCCTTCCCTGGTGTAACTTGAGGCTGTTTCCTCTTGTCTTACTGCTTATTACTTGGGAGAATAAACTGACACCCACCTCACTGCCACTCCTTTCAGGTAGTTGTAGAGGGTGATAGGGTCTTACAACTTAGAAAAACCAAAGCTATGGGAATACAGTGAGAACATACATGGAGACAACCCCAAGCTGTATTTAGAACCATAATTACTGGGATTTTCAAAGATAAAATGAGTTATGGAATTCTATAGATTGTTACAGAGTTCATACTAAACCAAGAATTAAGATTTGGGCTTTATAAACTAGAATCTTTAAAAAGTCAAGAACAACAAATATCACACTAGGCCAAAAATGAGTTCAGAGTAGTGGGGGTTTAGTAGTTCGGTGAAATCTAGCAGTTTAAGGTTGAATAAACTAGAACTTGTGACTTTGCAACCAAGGAGTTCATAGAAAATGAGATAACAGAAACTATTGATACATTTGGCACCAAGCACCTCAGTAATAAAGTGATAAAATTGCTTGGACTGAAAGTGAATGCTCAGTGGTGAAGCAAAACCATAATAAAGTGTGGGAAACAATTTTTAGATTCCTCACTGAGAAGAAGAAAGTATTGACATGCATCTAGATTGGAAATTTAGAGTTAAGGTTCCATTAGGGTTTAAGTTGATTAAATTAGAAAATTAAAACATGGGAATAAGAAAGTCTTTGAAAAGATTATCCTAGAGAAAATAAGATTTTAGTCATTAGGGTTCTCAGTGACAAAAAGTGGAAAATGGTATAAGGTACTTCTGAGCCTTAGGGAAGCCCAGATTTAGTGAGAGACTGCGAGTTTGCAACTAAGAGACAACAGAACCCTGGGCTCTCAAGAGGATTATATTCATTAGAGCAAGGAGTGTTGTGTTGGAAGGGACCTCTAAAGGCCATCTAGTCCAACCCTCCTACAATAAGTAGGGACATCACTAACTAGGTCAGGTTGCTCAGACCTCCATCAAGCCTGACCTTGAATGACTCCAGAGATGGGGCCTCCACCACCTCTCTGGGCAGCCTGTTCCAGTGATCAACCACTCTCACATTAAAGAACTTCTTCCTAATGTTTAACCTAAATCTACCCTTTTCTAGCTTAAAGCCATTACCGCTGGTCCTGTTGCTACAGATCCTCAAGAACAGATCTTCCCCTGCCTTCTCATAAGCCTCTTTGAGGTATTGGAAGATGGCTACAAGTCCCCCAGGAGCCTTCTCTTCTCCAGGGTGAACAGCCCCAGTTCTCTCAGCCTGTCTTCATAGGAGAGGTGCTCCAGCCTTCTGATCATTTTTGTAGCCCTCCTCTGGATGGTCTCCAACAGGTCCATGTCCTTGTGTTGAGGGTTCCAGAGCTGGACACAGTACTCCAGGTGAGGTCTCACAAGAGCAGGGTAGAGGGGCAGAATCACCTCTCTTGATCTGCTGGCCACGATTCTTTTAATGCAGCCCAGGATGCGATTGGCCATCTGGGCTGCCATTACACATTGGTGGCTCATGTCCAGCTTTTCATCTACTAGTACCCCTGAGTCTTTTTCCACAGGGCTGCTCTCTAGCATGTCCTCTCCCAGCCTATACTGATAATGTTGGTTGCCCCAGCCCAGGTGCAGGACCCTGCACTTGGCTTTGTTGAACCTCATGAAGTTCACCTGGGCGATCAGGCAGAGGCTAACAAAACAGTGGAAAAGGCAATTTGTGTCCTCTGGGTAGAGGCTGTGGGACTAGAGCTAGCTCATCTAGGGGAAGTGATGGCTTCAGTGGCACCTAAGAGCAACCCTGTCACTGATGAGAGGGGATCAAGGAGAAACAGCTAGGCTCTTCATAGTGTGTGGTGGGAGAGCGAGAGGTAGCAGTCAGGAGCTGAAAAGCTCAGGGTGGAGATATGGAAAAAACACTCATGATGAAAACAACTAAGCAGCAGAATGAGCAGTCTTGAGAGACTGAAATCTTTATCCCTAGAAGTTTCCAAACCTGACTGGTAAAATTCTGAGCAACCTGGACTGAATGCACTGTTGACCCCGCTTTGTGTGGGAGGCTGGATAGACACCTCCCGTGGTCTACTCCAGCCTGTATGACCAAGTGGTTCTAGGTGTTTCACAGAGTGTCAGTGAGCATAATGTAAGGCTTTTGTTATGTTTTAATAAATGGAAAACCACTGAGAGATAAGTGCTTCCTTTGAAAGTAGATTTCAAATTAGATTTGATAGCAGTGATTAAATTTCCGTCTTGGCATGTAATTTGAATGATTGAACTTTGTGTGAGCCTAGGTTAAGGATTGGTGAATAAGAAGCTCTGGAGTGACAGTAAATGTGTTGTTTGTCACTAGGGTTTCTCTATTAAAAAATTAAGACAGTTTCTCCTCTGAATATATTGATCTAGTGAAGCCTTTGCCTACTGCTATGTTTTGGGGGTGTATATTCTACAGTGTGACAATATCAGCACAATTAAAATGCATGACACAAAATAAATTTAGAACAGGAACCATTTGGTTTCTCAGTGTGAAAATTAGCAGTGCTACTCTACAAAATACCAATGAACTTGATTTAATCTTGAAATTATGGCTGGAGTTTAGTAGACTCTAGAGTATCTGTAGAAATGGCAGTTTAAACCAGACCCCAAAAGGAAGCATAGCACAATAGCTGATAGCATTTTCATGATTGAAGCAGGGCATGTTACTCCCTGTTATTTCTGTGCACTGTGTAAAGTCGCAGTTTACCTTTACTGTAGTAGAAGATGTGACTGTTAACTGTTCACTTGGTTTGGTTGTCTATAAAAAGGAGTTTGTCTTCACCTGTAATACCTCATGTCCTGCTTCCTGGCCTTCAGCTGTTTCTCGAGAAGGGCCCAGTTTTGCACTCAAATCTGCGTTGTAGGTTATTTCTGCCAGTCAGCTGTAGTTGTAATGGTAGGGTTAGAGCTGGCTTTGCATTGAGGGCTCAATAAACAGACCACGTGGAACAATAGTAAGAATGCTATTGGCTTCATTACCAAAGGGATTAAGAACGTTAGCTATTAAGGCTCTGAAGGATACTGTGAGTTGGTCTTCTGTAGGGTTTTGCTGCACATTGACTAAGCTAAGGTTAGGATTTCTTAACACTAAAGAGAATGGATTCTAAGAGTTCTAAGGCTCTGAAGGAGACTGCAGGTTTGGCTTCTGTAGGGTTTTGCTGCACATTGAGTAATCTGATGCTAAGATTTCATAAGATTGAAGAGAAGGGATTCTGACAGTTCCATTAAGAATCAAATCCCAAAGTGAGCTTAGAATAATAGTGATACATTTTCAAGTTTGGCTGTTGTACAACTGGGAAGTGTGTTCAGGGTGAGGATAGAGTCTCTGTTAGGGTTTAGATAAAGCGATCACATTCAGTTACAGTAATTTTGGAGCCTACTGCCATAATAACTTGATAAGATAATTCATTTCCTTTTGGATATTTCTAGTCATGTGCTGGTGACACTGTGTTCAGAGGTGTAAGACAAGACAGAGGACTGGACTGAAAGTTATGGTTTACATTGGTAGAGGCTGAACAGAGAGGGAAGCTCCTTTGGTTTTTTACTCCAGATTTCCCTGTATTTCCCTCCTTCACTCAGCCTCCTTTTCCTCCTGGTAGCTGAATTACAGAAGGCTATGAGCAAAGAAGGAGGAGAAAGAGGTATGCTTCTTTCACTAAGGTGGTAATAAGGGGCTGTCTGGAGAGAAATGGGATGCCTAAATTTGACTTAAAGATATGGAGTGTGTTCTACATTAGCTTTGAGTGTAGTGCTGGGAATAGGATTGTGTCTTCTCTAATAGGTAACAATACGCAGGTTTATTAATAGATCTAACAAAGGCCATAGAGCTCAGCCAAGTCTAGTCTCACATAGCTAAAACTAGTACAGAGGCAGAGACAAAAAGGGGTATACTGAATATAGTCATGGCAAGGGTTTTTTAATTTTGGTGAGGTGGAGCAGAGATGAGACACCCAGCTATCTAACACATGAGCTGTTAGGAAGCTTAGGACTCAGGTTAGCAGGGGACAATGAGCTAGCAATACTGTCAGTCAAGAAAGGACAGATGGCCTAGATTAGAGTTGAACTTGATCAGTCTCGTGTGTTATAGCCAGGACCTGTCACATATTATTAGAGCTTTTGCTGAAGTCAGGGTTAAGATATGGGTTTAGTCTAGCAGTAGTCAGTGAATTGGATTTGTTGCCTCATCCAGCTTCTCTTATTGAGTTAGCGTTAGGACTGTATTCATAATTGGTCTCCTGGATAAACTCAGAGGTTGCCTAGTATCATTGGATTAAAATGATGGTGGAAGTAGTGTGAGTAAAATTCAGTGTGCTTTGCTTACTAACAAGTCTGGTAGAGGGAGCAGGGGCTGTGCAAATGTCAGAACTCAGAACCTGAGGAACAAAGATAGCTTTATTGCTGTGTAATTAAATGTCAGTCAAACTAGATATAGCTCCTTCTTTTATATGCTATATGATTAAGATATTTCCCAGGTCAGTAAATATGACTGAACTCGACAGTGCTGATGAGCTGGGTTTGAGAGACAGCAGGTTTACTCACAAACACTACATTTCATTGCAGTGTAGCATGCCTAGGTTCAACTTCTTTGTGTTTATGTACTAAGATTGTGAGAGCAAGTGAGAAGACATTGCTGTCATATGCAGTGCATGCTGCTGCTGTAGCATTTTTTTTGGTGAAAAAGTGTAGTGAGAATGAGAAGGAAAGAAAAAGGCTTCTATCATTGCTTATCATCACAGGAACATATGTGCGTAGTGGTGGCCCAAGAATTACTCGCTCTATGCAAGGCAGGAACATCTGTTGGTGTTTTCCTTGATGGCTGGTTCTGACTATCACCTTAAGTGAGGAAAGTGCTAGAAAGAATTATTTTTGTAATCTCAATCAGATTGCCTGGCCATACTTTTAGTGCAATACACACAACAATTTTCAGGTCTCTGTCAGAAAAGAAGTTTTACTCACTGCTCTTAATGATGTGACAAGACACTCCCACCAGTGGCAAAGGTTTAGAACACACTAAAAGCACAACCGTCAAGGTGCTAGTAAAAACCACCCAGCCACTCTGGTAGAAGGAACTGGAGTGCAGGAGGAGGAAGCATTGTTGCTCAAAATGCTCTTCAGGAGCATCCTAAAGGCACACTAAATTAAACTCTCTCTGTTGAACTTTCTGCAAATCTTCAGTAACAGAACATCAGGACAAGGGAATGCTATGAATTTTTCCATGGGAGTTCCATATTCTTTGGCAGGAAAAGTTGGCATCATGAAGGAGTAACATAGCACCAACAAACCACCATACTGTCTAAGTGGCACTGTGATTACACTGTAAAAAAAATTTGTCTGCTCTTACACTCTACTATGCACTCTCCTAAGCCATACCCCTAGTACCATATTGCTACCCTCAGGGGTGAAAATCCACAGTGATGATGAACAAGCTATTCTTCTTCCTCAAAGCCTCAGGACAAATATTGCATTCCCTTGTGGTGTCCTGAAAGATGAGGCATGCTCATCTGAGTAACAAGGACATGCTGCAGCACTGCTAGATGAGATTCCAATAACAGGTTTTGTTGTAGGAAAAAAGAAGCTTTGGTGTAAGAATTACTGAAGTGAAAGTTACACCATATTTTCATCTTGATAGATGCCAGTATAAAAAATTGTCCCTTAAATAAAGAAAAATAGTTCAGAAAAAGTTATGGAGAAAGAAATAAATAATTTTTGTAAGACTTTATAGAACTTACATAAGACTAACTCCAAAAGGGTTTGTTAAAATTAAGATAACCTGTTTTATAAGCAAAATAGCTTTCAGCATTTTGAGGAAATACTGCTTGCAGACTTACCCAGTGTGATGGAAGTGAAACCAGCCCTGAGATACTATTGCTCTAAAAAATATATCTGTTTTCCAGAAGTAATTCAAAACTATTGTCATGAAATCAGAAAAGGATGCCAGAAAACAACCAAATAACAATAAGACTAGGAAAGAGTATTATTAACATCTTGTAAGTGGAATGAGTGTTATCTCCAGCAGTTTTGATGTCTTCCTTGTATTCAGCACAGTCCCCAAGATGGTAAACTGGTAAATACATACATTGTATTTGCTCTAAACCTAGCCAGATGGCTTTCTCCTACCTCTGCAGAGAATGAAACTCCAATGCCCGTAAGGAAAGCAAAATAAAAAAAAACCCCCATTGATTTCCAGTGCTCATAAGGAAAGGAAAATACAAAAAAAAACCATTTGAGGCCTTATTATGATTAGTAGGGTCATATGACAAAGTATGCATCCATTTTATAAGATTGCTTAAGAGAAGGGGATAAGCATGCAAATTCTGGGATCTCTTGGTGAACACAAAATCATAAATTCTCAGTAGGAGCATCTAAATCACAAAACAAAACCAAAACAACCCCTTCAGACTCTTGGACTTTGCTTAGATCTTTGGTATTATAGCACATTGGCAATAAGTCAAACTTTTCTGGAAATGATAAATTCACCGGATGTTACAGGTACACTATTTTTTATTTTATTGTTTAAAGCAAGGGCTTGCTGATTTCACTGATGCAGCACAAAAAATAAAGTTGTGTTAAGAGTAACATTCTTGTATGATTGTACTAGTAGCAAAGCAATAGGATTCTTCAGTAGCTTGGTGTTATGGTACTTTTTGAATCTCATAGATATGCCAGAAAGCAAAGGAAGACCAACTAGTATATCCATCCAGTTTGCTGTTGCACATTTGATAGCCTCTAGAGGATGAGACCATATTGCTTTCTAAGAGAATGGATAAGCAAAATACATAGTTTCTTAAGATCTATACCAGAATAATCAAAATAAGTAATAACTACTTTAGAGACTTTCATCTTCTTGGTGGAAGTTATCTCTAACTATTCTAGCTATTCTTCAGCTCAAGGGATATCAGTGAGATGTCTTTAATTACTTGGAGATTTTCATCCAGTGAATCTAGAAGACTGGTAATGATGGAGACTACAAAACTGTCACTTGGTGTGTCTTCCAGTGTTGTGTTATATTTCCTTGGAGAAAACTTTTTCTCTCTCCCTAGATTTATTCTTGATTTTCACTACTTGGATGAGGAAAATAGAAGCCCTTTTCTGAGGAAAACAGTAGCCTTTTCTGTTCTTTCTTTATCTTGTTCTTTAAACTTTAATAATGAGTGAATATATAGATATATATCTATGAAATGTGTATATGCGTAAGTGTGTGTAAATATATAGGTATGAATCTGTATATCTATCCATCTATCTATCTATCTGTAGGTAGTTTCATATCTCTTGTTTTGAAGCAGAAGGTCCAGGTTTGAAGCAGAACTGGTCGCAGAAGTCTAACAGGTCCTACAACCGTTTAGGATTATTTGTCATCTGTTGTGAGTTTATTATTCATGGCTTATTCACCCTAGGGTGTTGCTAGGAAGGAAAGGGTGCTATATGTAAAGTTAACACAAAATTTCTTCCAGTTGGCAATAAACAACTGAAGTTCTGTTTCAGTCCTTTATAATGGCCACAGCTATTTTGGCAACAGTGGTACCTGAAACAGCATTGTGATTTAAGAAAGAACAACCTAAAGAAAGAAAATTGACCTAATGGAGAAACTCAAATTTTCAGTCTTGAGGAATGGAATTATGTTATAAGCAAAGAAGGAACTTACCATGGGCAAGCTTCCACACATTATTACTTGAAAATCTCTATATAATTAAGGCATGTGTGAGTCAGCGCCACATGGTTTTTGACTTGTATTTACTATAAGAGAGTTGTGGTCTGTAATTCATGTTACCAAGCACAAAAGCTATGTGTATATGTGTGTGTGCATTTGGATTGTATGTAAGAAAGTGCATGTGCTCTGTTTAGGCACATTCAAACACTATAAGAATGTAAATTCATTTTTAGTTGGAAAAATTTAAGAGCTCGGATTTGGCTTTGGGGAAGATGCAAAGTGAGACAAAGAAAAGGCAAATGTTATTACTCCATTTATTTTCATTAGAGTAAGATCAGGGAAAGTAGAAGTAGATGAAAAGCTGCTTACAGAGATTGATGAGATGTTATTCTAACAGCAAAAATGCCCTGCATGTACTAAGCATGTATTAAGCAGCTGTTTTCTAGGAGGCAATGCAAACTGTCTTCAAAAAAAGGAGGAAGCTTTCCGGAATTTTTGGATTTCAGCTCAGTGAAAGTAATAGCTCAAACTGGCTGCCATGACTTCAGGAAGCCTGGGCAGATGGCCACTAGACATACAAAGATAGCCTGCGTAATAGCTTTCTCTGTAACTTACAAGGTCAGTGTTATGCACTTTACTGTGGGTGCCTGGCAAGTGCGCTACATTCAGGGACTGCTGGACGGGTGGCATGGCAGGGACAGGCTTCCTCTGCACAACCTCAGTAAGGCCAGTGCATCCAGGATGTGTCAGACTCTCCTTACAGTGAAGGTTACATGTGCTTGTGCACTGCATGTTTATATGGACAGGTGCAGCACATCTGAGCTGATCATATCCACTGGATGTGCTCTGCACAGCACTTTCACTCTCTTTTTCGTCTGGGATTTCCTCAGTGGAAATTTCAGGCCCCTTTGCAGAATGGGCCCATCTGCGAAAAAGAGAGGGAAAAAACAACCTCAAGAAGTGCTTCAGCACATCTAATGAAAGGCAGAATTAATTGCTATGTGGGTTAGGGCAGTAGAGAAATGACGAGTTCACTAACAAGGCCCTGGCCTGAGTCCTGGCAGCACTGTCCTGAGCCAAGAACGAGATGTTCTTAGAAACATATGCATAACAGTCTTGGGGAAGGAGAACAGCCTTACTAGTTTAGGGGCATAAACTGTGGAAATCTGAACAGTTTTTGAACCTCAACCACATTTCTAGATTTCCTTATCTTCTGTGTTGGATTGATAGTCGCTGCATTTTAACATTGCCTGATTTGTGTTGAACTTTGAACTGATATCCTTCTAGAGGTAATTGTAAGTGGTTTCAGTTATTTAACCTTTCATTGAAGGCTTTAGTAAAAAAAAAGTAACATGCTAGTGTTTATGTTCAAACTATGAAGTACGTATCTTTCTGATGCAAGGCACAAGGTGATCATAGTCTCCCTGTATGAAACATTTGCATCATTCTTTCTTAGTGTGATCTCTAAGTCTGTGATGATAGCATTTTATAAAGTATTATATATTTTATGACGTATGACATACTATTTCTGGGAGACCGTAAAGGTTTACCCATACTGACAAATTTCTTTTAACTCCAACTCTAATTAAAAACATTCAAATTGTGTACAATTGGTCACCTTTTAAGTGTATTTACACTTCTCCAGTTAATTCACATAGTGCAATGAAAAAATGTGAACTACCTCTCTGAGTACTTTATTATAAAGATGATAATGTAGCTGGATTCTGCTAATAATTCTAAAAATATAAGGTGCAAATTCAATGCACATTCATGTGGATATTGACATAGAATTTGGTTGAAAGAGTGATGCAGAATGGTTTAAGATATTTTAATTGCTATGTGAACATAAATTCTCTAAATACAGCTAATTTAAGCATATAATAACATGTGATTATAACATATTAGCTGATGGCCCTAGTATATAATTAAGATGACATAAATTTAGCCTCAAGGATGAAAGCCATTTTCCCTAAGTAATTATATATATTTTTGTACAAATTAGTGGCAAACTCAATCTTCACTTTCTGAGCCTCCAGCCTAAAGAAATTGAGTTTCTTGTTTGTGACAGGCTGGTTCAGGTTAATCTGGATTACTTTGCATGGGAGCAGACTACGAGCATTCAAAATGTATGTTACAGTCATTTAGATGAAGGGAAGTAAAATTCCGCTGAAGGATAAAATAAATTTTGAATTGTTATAGCTTTTCTTGAAGTGGTCATACAATGCTCTAAGTGCTGAGTTTTATGTTTGTAGTTCTTTTCTTCTTGAAAACTTAAGAGGCATTTGCAAGTACAAAGGACTTAACTCTATGTACTATGCATAGTACAGTACAGCAATCTCTTTATCATTCTATGAAATATAGCAGCTGTTTCATGTGCAGTATTTCTTAAAAATTATTTTGCCAAGGAGCTGTTTGTAATGCAAGCCGTAATATCTATTCTATAGAAGGTAGGAACACTGCCTGAGCCCTGTATTTTGATACCTTTGTTATTAATGAAGCATTTACATATATGTAAGTATACATAGTCATAGGAGTATGACCAGCATCACCTCTGCACAGGCAGGCAGAAGCTTTTCAGAAGTTTCAGCATCTTTAATGAGATGCTCAGGAAAAAAAAGACATCTGGATTTTGTGACAACCTCAATTTGAGAAAACGATACCCTACAAAACTCACTTTCCTGATAAAGCCTATGGATTATGCTAACCAAGTGACACTGTTACTCCTGCTGTTGGAGTGGTGACAAGCTAGAGGGATGAGAGAGAACAGAATTTGGGCAATGTTATACCTGTGTTACAACCTAAGTCATAAGCTTTGTTGTGGTTTTTACATCCACAATAGCAGAGCTGCAGAGTACTTCCTGGCTCACACCTTCAAATGTTTGTTTTACTCATCTGCCAGTGAGAACATGTGTGCAGCCCAACATTCAGGGCTGAATATCAGGTTATTTTTATCCTTTATGTTCTAACAGACATCCAATCTGTTCCAAAGAACCAGAGACTCAAAGTGAGCTAAACTGCCACCCAGCTATGTGCATCACTCGAGGCCTTAGGAGAGAGCGGAGCTGAGCCGCCCAAAGCAAAGCTCTGTATTTCCTTATCTGACTCCAGGGGTAGGCTTCCCACTTAAGCTCAGCACAGACACACAGGAGAAGTTCTTTGCCTTCAGAAAGCCACTGCATGTAGAGGATGGCTGGAACTGGTGGGGTCCAGCTTCTGATTTGGCTGCATGGCTGTGCCTTGTTTAGATAACATGCATGTCTGAAGGGGTAGATCACGACAGAACATGTGGGAGCCCGGATTTGCACCTGGCCTTCAGTGTAAGCCTGATCTTTGGAGCCAAGTGAGGAGCTAGAGATGGAAGCTGTTTTCCATTTGCACGTAACAGTAACTGGGTGAAATGTGTTACTAGGGACAAAAACACCACCTTCCCTCTGCGAAAAGTAGAGCTGTTATTTAATACCAGCAGTTTTCAGATAGGTCTTGGTTTTGCACTTAGTGTTACATAGCAGAGGGAATATTATTTGATAACCACTGGAGACAAAGATAAGAATGAGAGTGGAACAGTTACTTATGCTAATTTAGTTTTGGTTAGAGTAAATAGGATTTATCTGTGGTGGGTTTACCTTGGCTGAGTGCCAGGTGCCCACGAAGCTGCTCTATTTCTTCCCCTTTTCCCCTTCCGTCCTCAGCAGAGCAAAAAGGAAAACAAAAACAATTTAATAATAACAGAAACAAAGCCAAGCAAATCCATGCACAGAAGCAAAGGAAAACACAGTTTTGTTCCCTTCTTCCCATCAGTAGGCGATGTCTGGCCACTCTCTGGGAAGCAGGGCTCCAAGATGCATCGCGGTTGCTCTGGAGGACAACAGAACCGCCCCCCTCTCCTCCTCCTTTTCCCTAGCTTTATAGCTGAGCTGACGTCATATGGTATATCCCTTTGGTCAGTTCGGGTCAGCTGTCCTGGTTGTGCCCCCTCCTAAGATCTTGCCCACCCTGTCCCTCTGGAGGATGAATGTTGGGAAGATCCCTGGTGCTGTGTGAGCACTGCTCAGCAGTACTGACAACACAGCTATGTTATCAACACCCTTCTAGCTCTCAACACAAAACACTGTACCATGAGGGCTGCTATGTGGAAAACCAGCTCAGCCAGACCCATTACAGTCTCCACCCCTTATTCCATACCATTTGCGTCATGCTCAGGCCCCACATAATACATATTTAACCATTCCATCATTTTTAATTCCCATTACTGAAATTCCTTCTTATCAGCACTTACATCTTAATCTACATAGTTAAACCATCAGAAAACACTGAAGGTGAGAGGCTGAGATGAATCAAAATATGCTACAGGAAACAGTGTGAAGTAGCAGCTTGAAAATAGAACAGAATTGTAGAATCAGAGAATACCCTGAGCTGGAAGAAGGGATCCATGAAGATCATTGAGTCCAACTCCTGACTCCACACAGGGCAACATAAAGGATAAACCACGTATCTAAGAGCATTGTCCAAATACATCTTGAACACCAACAAGCTTGAAGCCATGACCACTTCCCTTGCTAGCTTATTCCAGTACTTGAAAACCCTTTCACTGAAGAACTTTTTCCTAATATCTGATCTGAACTTTACCTGACACAACTTCAAGCTATTCCCTTGTGTCCTATCACCTCAGCTGCTCCATCCAAGTCAGGACCTCTAGTCCTTTCACCATCTTTGTTGCCCTCCCTTGAACACCTTGCATATATCCATACCCTTCTTGTATTGTGAAGCCCATAATTATCCACAATACTCAAGGTAAGGCCTCGCCAATGCTGAGTATAATGGGACAATCGCTTCTTTTGACTTGTTAGCTGTACTGTATGCCAGGTTATGGTTGCCTTTTTAGGCCACTAAGACATACTGTTGACTCATATTGAGCTTAGAATCAAGTAAACCCTCCCAGTTCCCCTTCTACAGGGCTGTGCTTCAGCCTCTCATCCCTTAATCTCTATGACATGCAAGATCACACCCTCCCAGGTGCAGAGTCTGGCAATTGTCCTTTTTGAATTTCATAGAATTGGTGATGGCCCTGTGCTCTAGTTTTTCAAGATCTCTCTGTAAAACCTTTCTGTCCTCTGTCCTCAAGGTAATCAATGACTCCTCCTAATCTAGTATCACCAGCAAACTTACATATTGTGCACTCAATGCCTGTGTCCAGGCCATTGATTAAAACATTGGAGAGAACTGACCCTAAAATTGAGCCCTGGGGAACACACTAGTGCCTAGTAGTGAGGCAGATATTACCCCATTTACTACAACTCTTTGAGCCAACCCTTCAGCTCATCAAGATGATGATACAAAATTTAGGGTTGGAAGGGGTCTCTGAAGTTCATCTAGCCTTGTCTGTGCTCAAGTCAAATCTAACTTAAGGCATGTTTCAGGCTGCTCATATTACCTTGTATTGTCAAATATCTGAGGAGATTCCATAATCTCTTTGGACATTTCTTGCAGGTCATATGTAGTTAACTTATGTAACTTGAGATATCTTATACTGTTCATTAAGATAGTAAAAGATGGTTATGGCACCCTGTCTGTGTTCCTTGCCCTTTATTTTATAATCATAGAGCTTCTCTCCTGCAGGTACTCAAAATCTTCTGAAACTTACTTGTGGAACTTAGATATGTAAAATTTTATCCCAATAAGAAATTTGTCTCTTAGTGTTTATTTAGAATAATCCATACTTTTATTTTTTAAAAACTGTTTATTCTTTTTAATTTTCATTCTTTATTCACATATAATCTCTTGCATACATTTTATTAGATGATAGTACAAAAATATGTGAAGTCCTGTCTGTATTGCTATATTCCTTAGCTCATTTACTGCATGGAGTGGTTGCATAAAACTGTTTTTCTTTTTCTACTGGGCTTAATGCATTGTCTGGACAAGCAAAAAGTACTCATAGAGCCTGGTTTTATTCTGGTGTATTTTCATTTGCTTTCTGTGGATCTTTGACTTCTCTGCACTTTGCCTTTGACCATAACAGATATATTCCTACCTCAACTGCACACAGAATGCATAGTAAAATTTCACTCAGGTAAGTTTTAAATGCATGGTGGGACTTGTGAGGGCTTGTTACAACAGACTGGGTTTTCCCCTATAAATGGGTTTATCTGAACTGCTTTTTTCACTCCAGACAAGGTTTTGCATCTCGAACCCGGTATGTCTTTTATTGGCACAAGGGTGTTGCTCTGACTGACTGCCGTAAACGACTTACTGACAGATGACCCCTGATGCAGGACAAATTGAAGAACACTGGGGAACCCCACATTGCTGCAGTCTAGCTGTCGAAACTGAGATGTAATGGATTGCTTTTCCACAGTACTGAGCAGCAGCAGAATTACCAGTAAGCCTCACTGGTATGGCACTTCTTTTTTGATTACTTTTTTGTTTTGAAAATTTTAAATAAAAGGCATAGATCCACTTTATGGTATATATCCAACTTCCTTTTAATGACATTATACTTTAAAATTATAATGTGTATCATACATGAAGAAAATGCACCACTGGGTCTCTCGCTCAATAAACTTTTTAGGAAAGTTATCCCTTGGTCTTTTATACAAGCCTAAAGAAAATAACAACACCAATCTTTTTCCAGCAAGATTTGCTACTAATCCACCATTAAAAGTAAAAGTATATTCTAACAACTTTTAATGCAATTTTCTGACTGTTTAGCATACTCATTTTTCTCAGGTAAAATTCTGTCACTCAGCCCAGCATCCACCTAACATTTTTCTTCCTTTGGTCTTTCCTCAGGTAAGACATCTAAAAGAGAAAAACAGAATACCTTTAGATTTTCTAATAATAGAAACAAACTAGTTTTTAGGCTGGTTAAACCTAGCACAGGATAAGAGTCTAGACTTTATTTTAATTTCCATAATCTTTGAAAAGTATTCAGACACTTTGATTTAGTGAAAAGAAGTAAATACTTAGGAAGAGATCTTCTCTGTGATGTATATCTATAAGCCCAGTAACCCTTAAACTAAAAAATGGAGACTTCTTGCCATATTTTTAAACATTGACAGAGATTTTGGGTCTTGACACTTTTTTTTATACCTGGTTAATTTCCAGAAGCAGAATCGCATACCTTTTCCTCAAAGTCACATAATCTGGATGATATCAAATATTTCTAAAGGAAGCAGTGGGAAACTAGGAGTTTGAACCAGCGTGTTTCTCCAAATAATTTGAAATGTACAATGTCTTTCATTACATACTTGCTGAGGTATATGCAATCATGGCCAAAAATCTGAGATCTGTGAAAAACATCCATAGGAAATATTAGATGTGCACAATTATACTACATTACACAGAAGAAGTAAATGTTTAAGAACCTCTGTCCTGAATAAAAAAAGTGACTTAAACAATCCTACACTCTAGGTCTCAAATCTATTTTCAGTTAATCCCACATTTGATCTATTTATTCTACTAGCTATTAGCTAATTTCAATGGTTTTATAAAGTCATTTGTGTAGATATTTGTTAGGGTATGTATGATTATGAAATTCTCACCTTAACCTTCGAAACACTAGGGGCACTAGAAAGATTATTTAAACCAAAGGAATGTGCTGAGTAAAGAATACAATAGGATTGTAAATTGAAACAAACCCCCAGGGAAAGGGGAGGGGACTGTTTATTGTATTTATAGTGAGCTCAGCTCCAAGGAAGAGCAGAAGAAACTGTGAGCTGTCACTACCACAATGGATTAAAAAAATCCCTTTTTGCAAATGTTAAGAGAAGGTAGCAGTAGATTTACAGGTCTCTTAGATTGCTAATAGATTGAAAAGCTAATTGCTGCACAAATGTTGTTAGACCTTGTTCTCTGCAGTTTGCAAAGGATTATTTTATCAACTTATATTAGTATCTTAGTTAACTTCTGGAGAGGAGAAATTGAAAGACAGTTGAGTTCTGGAATTTCAGATCAGGTAGGGCTATGTTGTAGAGAAATTAATACATTAGCTAACACAGAAAGAGGTTCTTGAAACACTCTTGAGATGTGATACACAATCATAAAATCTCCCAAATGTATTTTTTGTGTTATATTATTATAAAATATATAATATACAGAATACATTATATAACAATAATACAAGTAGTGGCCAAAACCAGTTCAAAATGTAGTTTGTCAACAGTGTCATTCCACTGAGAACAAAATTTTCTGTCTAAGGCTTTTGCTGTTGCTTCCTTAGCTCTGGGGAACAGCAACTAAACTGAAGGAGAAGACAGAAGTCATGGTGTTTAAATAACATGTGTGGTACCTGGGGAATCCTATGGAAACAGCAGACATGAACATCATGGAAACACAGCCACTGTTAGCTCATGCATCATAGTCTGGGGACATTTATGAGAATTTGGATATGTGCTTTCCACCATGCTGCCTCAGCTGAATTAGGAGCTGGATTCCCTTCCCACAGAAAGAAAACCTTCTGCTTGTATTTTAGAGTGTCTCAACAAGAAATATCTGTGAAAGACTGCTTCTGAGTCTGAGAATACGCCTGCTTGTGACAGCCTCCTATTAAAGTAGTATAATTTAATAAAGCCATTTTTGAAAGGGAGTGTAACCTCATGTTTAGAGATATGCATGTTATTTTGAATCTCAGCATATAAATGAAATTAATTGGGTAATTTGTTTTATGTCCTTAATTAAACTGTACCTTTCAAATATTTCCCAGATAAAGAAATATGGTCTAATAATACTGTAACATACATAGTAAAAATTAAAAAAAAAACCCTCTTGGAAACAGAATTATTTCCATGGGCCAAATTCCAAGTCAATTCACAACCTGGGCCAATACCACTGAAATTGATGGGGGGGTTGAAAAGGGTGTAAGATAGCTTAGACCAGGCCTTGTATTTTTCCAGATTTGTCCCTTGTAACTTATCATAGAAAGAAATTATTTTCGTTTCTAAAAAGCAAACTCTGACGGCTTGAGGTGGAAGTTAATGCCTCTTTTTCTGCCAAAATTCATATAATCTGGGGTGGAAAAAATATACTTTATAGGCTATGATGAAACTAAGTGATCACTGCATGTTTTACTGAAATGGAATTATATTCTCCAGATTGCTGTAGAGTTAGCATAATGATATATAACTGCACATTTTTTCCCTGTTATGTATTTCCCTGTACTCTGGCTATTACATAAACACCAAGTTTGTTGCCTTACAATGTGAAAATCCGTGTACTGATTGTCTTACAATCATTGTTAGCCATCCAGAGGAGTGTGGCTTTTATAAATGCTTCACTGTCTCATTGACTATACTGTGATTATGCAAATCTTCATACTCAGGCTGTTAATGTAGCTCTCGACGCAAATGTGTGAAGTACACTAAATATCTGTAGGTCCCTTTGAATTCAATGGAAACCACTTCCAAGCTCAGCACCTTTAAAAATCGTGCCATCTGGCCTGTTGATACTTCTGCTTGAGGTATAAGTGACAGAAGTGTTTGCCAGCAACAAACATGTGGTTTCTGCTTTGCTCTTTTTTGATGAAAATGGAAAAAATTCTGGACAAACATTAAAGACATGGGATGACGAGAAGTTCAGATACAGTTATGAAAGAATGGAAAATTCATGTGTTTTTAAATGCATGCAGAAAAAGACTAATATTTCCCATAATATTATTATTTAAGCAGTCTTTCCAGTCATTTTCATATATTGGCAAATCTTGTGTTCCCAGAACAGCAAGCATGTTTAAGTGTGGACATTTATCCTTTATAATCACTCTCTTGGCTGGAAGAAGACTGTCTGGCTATTTATGGAAACTCATCTTGGTGCCTCGGTTTAGAGGAGGAGTATGGAGGAACAGAGGACTGGGATGCAATGGAAGTGAGAACTAAGGACATAAATTTGTGTAGAAAGCCAGATAATGGTACTCAGAAGCAAAATTTTTAAAGCTGATTCCCTTTCAGCAATCTGGCAATCACTTTTGTTTGCACATTCATCTGTTTTTTACTCAAAATTTATCCATTTAACTAAGTACTTCAGTGAAATGAGGAAAACTGGAGGGAAACATTTTTTTAACTCATTAATAGCCATATCCTTATCTGAACAAACACTTTGTCTAGCTTTTACCCTCCAAATATATCAGGCCTGTGATTTATCTGTTTCATAAACAGGAAACTTTCTTGAGTTACAATTTTTAAAAAGTATTAAAAACTGGAGCTGGTCAAGAATTATTTCAGTGTCAATTCAACTCTTCCAAAGTTTTGCAATAAATGTTGATTATATACTGTTGTGGAACTGCAGTTATATAGGTTTTTGTGAATAATGTAAGACAAGTGAAATGTGTATTTGAAACTACTACACTGTTTTTTTCAGTTTATAGCACTTTTTTTGTGTTTAAGAAGGATGCTTTGAAGTTTCATATTTATGTGTGAATATCATAGAATCATAGAATCATTATGGTTGGAGAGGACCACCACGATCATCAAGTCCAACCTTCATCCTAACACCTTTCTAGCCACTAGACCATAGCCTCAAGTGCCATGTCTACTTGTTTTTTAAACACCTCCAGGGATGGTGACTCCACCACCTCCCTCCTTGGGCAGTCTGTTCCAGTGCCCAACTACTCCCTCAGTAAAGAATTTCTTCCTAATATCTAATCTAAACCTCCC
>JAVFHW010063777.1:25118-53056 GCA_032159205.1 Eurystomus glaucurus suahelicus
CTCCTTTTAGGTAGTTGTAGAGGGCAATGAGGTGTCCTCTCAGTCTCCTCTTCTCCAGACTAAAGGAGATAGTATTCTCATTATGATGAGATGATCAAAACAGTTCAGGCTACTGAACTAACTGTTAGAGAAATAAACTGATATCTTGATTAAAAAAAGATAAAAATCAAATGTCATGTTCCATATGTCACACTGGAGGGAAGGGATGCCATCCAAAGGGACCTTGACACACTTGAGAGGTGGGCTTATGCCAGCCTCATGAAGTTCAACTAGGCCAAGTGCAAGTTCCTGCACCTGGGTCAGTGCAATCCCAACCACAAGTACAGGGTGGACAGAGTATGGATTGAAAACTGTCCTGGGAAGAAAGACTTCAGGGTGCTGACTGATGAAAAGCTCAACATGAGCCAGCAATGTGCAAGCGCAGCCCAGAAAGCACACTGTATACTGGGCTTCATCAAAAGAAGTGTGGCCAGCAGGTTGAGGGAAGTGATTCTGTCCCTCTACACTGCTCTTGTGAGACCCTACCTGGAGTACTGCATCCAGCTCTGGAGCCCACAACATAAGAAGGACATGGACTTGTTGGAGCAAGTCCAGAGGAAAGCCACAGAGATGATGTGAGGGCCGGAACACCTCTGCTATGAGGACAGGCTGAGAGAGCTGGGGTTGTTCATCCTGAGGAGAAGAAGGCTCCAGGAAGACCTTACTGCAGCCTTCCAGCATCTAAAGGGGGCCTACAAGAAAGCTGGGGAGGGACTTTTTACAAGGGCTTGTAGTGATAGAATGAGGGGTAATGACTTTAAAATGGAAGAGGGTAGACGTAGATTAGAAATTAAGTTCTTCACTCTGAGGGTGGCAAGTCACTGAAACAGATTGCCCAGGTAGGTTGTTGCCCACATGCTCCATCCCTGGATGTGTTCAAGACCAGCCTGGATGGGGCCTTGAGCAACCTGGTCTAGAGGGAGATGTCCTTGCCTGTGGCAGTGGGGTTGGAACTAGATATCTTTAAGGTCTTTTCCAGCACAAACCATTCTATGATTCTATATGTTGTCTTCCAGATTCTCCCATGGCTGAGCTGTGTAATACTAGATATTTACTAAGGTATAGTTTTGTAAGGGTTTTTTATTACCTCACATTACCTCACATACAGGCTTTTCTCAAGGAATTAAACCTTGTGGAATATCTGTGTTCATGTTTAGGAACAACACAGTATCAAAAAAGTACAACTGTTAGGAGGTTTGGTATGACAGTGATGTGTACAGCGTGTAGCAAGATGGTGCCTCAACTCTCACTGAGAAGAGAGAGTTCAAAATAGTCTATTCAAAAAATAATGGCTCCTCTGATTCTTTATTCTTCCCAGAATTTCTAGGGAAGCCACCACCACTTTTGGATGGGTAAGTGGATGGAAAGTGAGTCTTTTCAGTGTGCTAGCAGTTCTTGTCTTCTCAGGGAATTAACACCAGAACAGTTTTAAACATTTAAAAGCAGACCATGTACATGTCTGCATGAGCAGATGTGCCACAGGGCCTGCAGAAGACCTGTGCTCTTACAGAGAAACAGCTAGGATCTATGTAACTTGCCCCGGAACATAAAAAATGGTACCTTGTGCCTGTTTTAGCCACTAGACCCAACACTTTCTTTCCTCTGCACCAAATCTCAGAAACTCTGATTGAAAATAAACATTTTTCAGGGATGGGAAAGAGGTGGATTTTCTTACTTATTTTCAAAAGTAAAAAAGAACTGAACTGAATGTTCTGAAGTGTAGTTTTTTTCAGCTTTAATTAGAGGAATTTCCTAGGATTCCACAATGTACCTGTAGGCAAACGTGAAAGTTGTAACCAAATCCATTCAGTGTAAACTGTGTACTTGGTGACTCAAAATGTCTCTAAACAGATGGATCTAACTCTGATTTATGAGTGCTTATATCAGAAAACAGAACTTGACCATGCACTTGATGCTTGTGTGGGAGCGAGTGTTCCACTATGCCTGTGTATATGTGTAAGCATGCTTATGTGCAGTCATTTTCAAACCCTCCAGGGATCTCTGGGAAGAGAGGGAGAAGAAGGCTGGTTAGTTTTCTGTGTTGCTTGGCTTTTAATCTGTCCATCATAAAGAAATCACAGGACAATACTTAATCAGTTCATTCTAATCCATTGCAAAGTATTAATCTACTGTAAGTGATGGCAGAACTATTCCTATCATAGTCAGAGAGGTAATTTCTGTTTATTTGCTTCTTTATAAAATTCTCATAAGATAATACATATTTTTTTCTGTGCTAAAGTGGAAATAGTGCCATTCTTGAAAAAAAGGAGACAGTGCTTATCGTTCTTTTGAAATGTCACTGACAAATGTACAACACTAAGTCTACTGAAATGCTTTATAAACCCTTGAGCTGTTTAATTTAAACAAGAAAGGTAGTGCAGTGCATACTGACCTACTAGCATATGCATTCCATTTGTATTTATTCTGCACGTTTCGTGGGAACATAAGAGTTCCAGAGCGGAACTGAAATTGCAGATTAGATTATCTGATTTTGGCTCAGTCAGGTTATCTTTACAAGCCTTGGAGCATGTCCAGTGGTTTCTCCAGTTTCCCAAGCAAAATATTTGAGTACTAACGGTGTTCATAAAAAGTGCTGCCTCATCACAACTGATAGACCTGATGCCCTATGACACTGCTAATAATTACTGCTATGTAGCTACAAATTTCATGGCTGAATCCCACCTTCTGATGTGCTTTGCTATTAATCTTTGATCTGATTTGGAACGGTTGGTCACAGTCATAAACTTAACTATGGCAATTGCTGCCAATGATTTTATAACACCCTGAAATGGAGTATTTTTTAATAACACCTTCCAATAATTGTGTTAGTGCAACTGCTAAGCACATTGAATTTCAATATAACTTCAGTTTGATCTAATAATCTGAACAAGGTGTTGGTTGGAATGGATTTCTGATCAGGGCTTGGCTTACATTCCCAGAATATCCAATGAGTGTTCTAGCAGAAGTATAATCTTAAAGCCTTTTTGAACTCCTGTGACATCCAGGCTTATATTCTGTTCTTTCTGAAAATGCACGTGGTAGCTGATTCTGTGTCTCCTTCAAACCTTGCAACTATCTGAAATCCTTTACTAATTATGCTTAATCAGGTGTTGTATTGACTGCAGAAGAGATTTCAAGATCTGGCTCACAGCCATTTCTCATTATTACAATCAAAAGAGTATGTTTTTTCATGAGCTCTGTGCTTGCAAATGGAGTCTGTGAAAAAGAACTTCCCATTTGTAGACAAAATTCAGTCTCAAAAATTTCCCGTCATTAAAAAATTCTGTTCACTAATTTCCTCTGAATATTCTTTTCTTTTTCAAAATTTAAGAGGTTCATTTTAAATTACACTTGAGGATTTAATTTTGGTTATGTATTACTTGTTTGAAAAGTCCTTGGGGAAATTGCCCAAGTTACCTGTAGCTGATCTGAACTGGGAAACAAACTTTTACAAGAAGTATGAAACATCCACACCCACATGCTAGGAATATTTAATTATCACTGTTTGCAATTATTTTGTTTGTTCTAGAACTAGATAATATTTTAAAAGTGGATGCTTATGAAATTTACAAAGCAGTACACAGTGACAGAGGAACTGGATTATTAACATTTAATTGGCTGCATGACTTCAGCTTTTGGCTTCTTATAGTCATGTTAACAAAGCTTCACTTCTGCTCTCAGAAGACACACTGTTATCCTGAAGAATCAAGTATGGGAAAGTATTTCAGGAAGATCATCTGTTTTATCTCCTTGACCTACCTGAATGAACCTAGATCCATGTCATCCTTAATAGACATTTGTCCAGCCTGTTTCTAAAGATTCATTGTACTAGAGACTTCACAACCTCCTAGGACAATTTATGCCAATAATACACTGTTCTTGTAGATAGAGGATCCCTCCTTGGTTTATTTGGAGCCATACCAACCTACGTAATTTATTCTTTTATTGCATGCTTTCTATAGCTCTTCTATGTCTAGCTGCTTTATTCTGCAGTTGTGTCAACACCTTTCAAGTAGAGAGTAGCAAAGTGCCGGCAGAGGCTTTGTGCTGTATACTGGAGGTAATTATTTATGTAACAACCTATGTTCTTGCTAAAACATCCCAGCGTAACATGCTTTTACTGAAGCACTTTGGCATGGCCCACTTGCATGCAATTTCTTATCCACTGTTGTTCTTAAGTCATTTTCTCCTAATAACTTATTGCAGATCCTGCCTAAGTCTGTACCAGGTAGTTAGTGAATCACTAAGGCTAAGAAAGATTGAGTAAGAAAGGCTGAGAGGCCTGGATCTATATAGCTTAGAGAAGACAAGATAGCTTCATGAATTGGATTCTGCTTTTCCAGAATAGTTCTCAATTTTTTCAGCATCACTTTATACTTACATTCTACTCTCCAGCATATCTGTGGATTTATATTGTGCATGGTTTTGTCAGGGTGTCTTGTCCTCATGCATGGAAATGAACTCAAAAACTCGCAGAGAGTTTATGAGGAGGTATGTTTATTCGCCGGAGCGTGCACGGGGGCTAGTGCTGCCAAAAACGTGCACACTGGCATGGCTCTGCATCTTGCTTATAAGCAATAAAATGTTACATATTCATTAGTTTCCATTACGCCTATACATACGTATAACCTAACCCGCTTAGTATGGAAATCAGGTCTCCTCCCTCTTTGTACCTGCGCAGTGCACTGTGGTGATGGTCTTCTGGTGGTCAACCCACCATTTTATGTTGAAGTAAACACTCTTCCTCAGAGATAAGGTGGTCTTGCACTTTTCACCTCTAAGTCCTGCGCAGTCTCCTTAGAGTCTTGGTCCTCTTCCAGGTCACATAGTCGGCTCGAACTAGTTTTTTCCATACTATGTTTTTGATAAGGCAGATGTCCTGTCTCCCTCAACCTTTCGCGGCTGGCTTACACAATAAACCCTATAGTTGTGTCTACTTTAAAATAAATGACTGATGCTTTAGTTGTGTCTGCTCTAAGATAACTGAGTAATGCTTCGCTGAGCTAGCTTCTAAGCTTCAAGGCTACATTCCTCCCTTCAGGAGGATGGAGACTGGGGGGGGGCACTGGGGGAGGCTATATTCCTCCCTTCAGTCCCAGTCTATGGATGACGAGAGAGGTGAATATTTATAATCCTCAGAAAAGGCTATACCTGCTCGACAGGGTTCTAGCAATGGTAGAGTCACAACGATGACTCATAGGAACAGTACAAACATTGGCTTCTATTAACAATTTCACACTAAGTTGGGCTAAGATTTTTGGTGAATAAAAGGTATTTTGGTGAAGGAAAATTGTCTCCTAACAGTTATGACAAGGAAAAAAGAGAAAAAGAAAGAGATTAGTATCACCACCAGGATCCCGTGTGGTCTTCTTGAAGCTGGGCCGTCTTCTTAGTCCATAGGTGGTGGGTTGACAATGGCAAATGTGCAGGTTCACGTTTATATAGTGGTACTTTTCACGGTACCACTGACAGGGCCCATTCTATTTCTTCTCTAATTCCACTTGTCCTTCTCTTATCATGTCGCTTTGCAGCCAGAGTAGTTTGAGACAATGTGGAGTTAACCGCCAGTTTCAGGCATACCACTGATACAAGGGTAAGGCTACAGGGGTGGCTTTTGTGAGAATCTCCTAGAAGCTTTGACCATGTCCAACAGAGCCAATGTCAGCCAGCTCCAAGACGCACCCACCACTGGCCAAAGCTAAGCCCATCAGTGACAGTGGTAGCGTCTCTGTGATAACATACTTAAAAAAGGGAAAATACTGCTTGAAGTGCTGGGGCCTGAGTTGTGGGCCCCAAGTAGGACTTGACCTGTCAATGAGTCACAGCCTAGCAGAATGTTTTGTTTTTCGTATTGGCTTCATGTTGCAGACGCAGAACTTGGTCCACCTGTCTTTTTGTGGCTCTGCCCTCACCCAGGTGGTCACAGTTGAGGTGGTGGGTGAGGCCAGGATTATATTAACCAGGATCCGATCAGTTGGAGGAGTTTCCTGTTGGGTATGGCTTCTGTTGGGGCTGGTTGCATCTTGCTGAGCTCTCTTGGTGGGGTCCTTCCATGTGAAGGGCCAATGAGGGAGCAGTGTCTGTCCACTGTGTCCAGCAGGTGATGCTAGCACCACAGTGGGTAGTGGAGGAGCTGGGACCACAGGAACTTGTGGCAGGACTGTCTGAAAGAAGACTTGTGAGGGGATGTTGTTGAGTTCAGCATTGGCCTGTGTGATCAGGCAACAGATGGCAGCATAAAATGGTGATGGCTGAATCAGCACACCGCTGCTACACAACAGCAACCAGAAGTGGAGAATGGAAATATGTGAAACAACTCTGCAGACACCAAAATCTGTGAAGAAGGAGGAGAGGAGGTTCTCCAGTCGACAGGGTAGAGATTCCCCTGCAGGCCAAGGTGAAGACCATGGTGAGACAGACTGTCCCCCTGCAGCCCATGCAGGTCCATTGTGAGGTCCATCTGCCTGCAGCACATGGAAGACCTCATGCTGGAGCAGGTGGATGCACCTGAAGAAGGCTGTGACTCTGTGGGAAGCCAATACTGGAGCAGGCTCCTGGCCTGACCTGTGGTTCCATGGAGAGGAGCCCATACTGCAACAGGTTTGCAGGACTTGTGACCCTGTAGGGGATCCATGCTGAAGCAATCCACATGCTGTGGAAGAGACCCACATTGGAGAAGTTTGTGAAGAACTGCAGCCTATGGGAAGGACTTACACTGTAGAAGTTCATGGAGGTCTGTCTTTCGTGAGTGCAACCCCATGATGGAGCAGTGAAAGAATGTGAAGAGGAAGGAGTGGCAGAGACAATGTGTGATGAATTGATTGCTACCCCTATTCCCTGTCCCTCTTTGCCACTCAGGGGAGCAAGGGAGTGAAAATTGGGATTGAAGTGGAGTCCATGAAGAAGAGAGGGGTGGGGAGAAGGTGTTTTAAAATTTGGGTTTATTTTTCATTCCTCTACTATGATTTGACTGGCAATAAATTACTTTCCCTAAGTTGAGTCGGTTTTGCCTATGACAGTAATTGGTGAGTGACCTATCCCTGTCCTTGTCTTGATCCAAGAGCCTTTTATCATGTTTTTCTCCCCATGTCCAGAGGAAGAGGAGGAGTGCTAGAGTGGCTTGGTAGGCACCTGGTGTCCAGTCAAGGTCAACCCACCACAGAATTAAATAAGCATATCTTCACCATTATACCACACATGCCATTCATAAAATACATCACACAGCCACTTGCTCACAGTTTCCTCTACTTTCACTTCCATGTGTTGTGTGAAGAGAATTGGGAGGGAAAAAAAGGTGAAAAATCTGTGTGTGGGTTGAGATAAGGACAGTTTGATATAACAACTGAAAGAGAAGAGACAAGAGTAGTAACAATAATAGTAATGAAATTATATATAAAGTGAGGGATATAAACCATGAGTCTCTACCCAGTACCAGAGATATTTTGTCCCTGCTCCCACCCCACACTGAAGCCGTGGGATGAAAACAGGTGCCTCTTCCCTGAGCCAGCCCTCCCTTCATATAGTGGGCATGATGTCAGTATGGTATTGAATATCCAATTGGCTTGTGGTTGTTTATCTTGGCTGTAGCCTCTCCTAGCTGCAGCTTTTACAGTTGGTTGTGAGCATTAATAATATCCTGCCCAAACCTGGGACGGTAACCCCTGTAGTGTATTTTTCAATTTTGACATTGTTATTTTCCAGACATGATGTCAAACACACAACAATATATATAAACAGACCAAGCGTTTGCAGGCTGTATGAGAAAATAGCAAGGAGAATAGACTAAAAAAAATAATAATCTTAAGTCAAGACTTTTGTTACAACTATTTCTCCTATTTGTTTATGAAAAGGGCCTGCTACATTTTGATAAATTGAGCAGTTTTGAGACCCCATGTTTTTGATGAATCTGTATACATCACTGTTCATCTGTTGTTACCTTTCAAGCATTTGCCATAAGATTTTTTTCATTTTCCCCCCATATTTTTGGAATGGTTGGAATGATGAATCAATACTTTTGTCACTTCCCTTTACTCTTTTTTGAAAGATAGGAGTTGCATTTTTTTCCTCAGACTTCAAACTTTTCAGTCTTGTACCTTTAGTGAGCAACACCCAATTCACTAAATATTTTATGATAAAATTAATGAATATTTCTTTACTCCGTTTTTTCCTCAATGAATTCTTCCAACTCTTGTCCGTATGTCATAGAAGCAATGTATATATGCATATGCTTATCTTGAATTTCACAGGACTACCTTGTGCAAATTGTATGATATGAAAGAAAATGGTGATTCTACAGTTAGAAATGCTTCACTACAGATTCTTTTTAGTGGAATATTGTGAGATAATAACAGTGTCTCCCTTTTTTTCCTGCTCCATTCTCCAAAGTACTGATGTATGTATAAAAACTACATAAAACTTCAGAAGGCATACATTAAAAGATTAATTCAGCAATATTTTAGTCTGTTTTCTTGTTCATTGGGTAATTATAACACATTCATTTTGCAGGAATATTTCAGATGTGTTTCATCAAGGTGACAACTAAAAATGTACCAAAAATGTGGCATAAGATGTATTCACAGCTAGACGAGAGTAAGGTAACTTGGATACGAAAAACGTAGGAAAGATACAAGATAAAGCAAATGTTCAGTCTAAAATATATTCTACACATACACAAGTAGACAACACATGTCCAGGTGCACAGTCCATGTAAGAAATTTCAGAACTACATGAAATTATGTATTCATCACGTACCTTGGACTTGCTAACCACTCCTTGGATCACTAATCCAGCTCTCCTAATATTTGTTTTGACATTATAAACCCCCAAGTATCCGCAAATAGCTGTCACTCTTTAAATAAAATTTCTAGATGAATGTTTTCTTTCCTGCATCAAAATTACACTGGACTGCACCTAGGTTGGACAAAATTTAGTCCTGGAATGGAGAAAGATTCGAGTTTGAATACTTGTGATATCTCCTGGCTGGTGCATGAGTTTCATGAGCTTGGAAAAGTAAGTATCACAGCTCTCCAAATAATGTCAGTTCCATAAATAAATATAAACACCTAACATACTACATTATATTTTCAAAGAAAATCTTACCTTATTAGTCTGTTTTTCCATAAGTAACAAAATATGTACCCAGTTGGGAAAAATAAAATGAAAAATTATTTGGAATGTATAGTTGTGATCGATCGATAGATAGTTATATAGATAGATAACATGAGAGATTTCTCAGGTCTAAATTCTTTCTATTGTCCTTAGTTAATAAATAACAAACTAATTTACTTTTATTAGTATCTTTGAGGTCCTTGGACTACATGTAAATGGAATTAATTGTCAGGTGATACATTTCCTATGTTTGGAATACCGAGTTCTGGAAAAAAATTGAGAAAATATACTCTGAATACGTTGAAAAAGTCTTTTCTGCCAAACTACTTACACCTAAGGCAAGCAGATGTGGTAGAATTCTTGTTCAGCCTCTATATAGATTAGTATTGTATAGATCTTTCTGCACTATGTATGAAGAATATGAAATGTATTCAATTTGACTGTTAGCTATCGGGTTTAAGCTTATGAAAGTAACTGTTTCGTGTGTTTCTGTTCTGTGCCAAAAATGACAAAAAAATGAGAAAAACTTGTCACAAGTCTTCACAATAACAACAACAAAAAATACATACCATAAGTCAGTAGAGCAGAGCCATGGCAGGCTTCTGTTTTAACTGAAAAGCAGAGCAACCTTTGCTAGGTGCCTGTATGGTAAAAGGAGAAGAAAAACATTAGCTGTCTATCATGCATAAATTAAGGGATATGCTGTATTTACAGCTGCTGCTTTTTTGAGGATGTACCTGACTCAAACAGCAAGAGAATCACAATATTATGGTGAAAGATATAGAAGTCCCATTGACTTTGGAGTTGAAATACAAACTTTAAATTATAAATAAGGCTCACAGGTGTTTGACATTGCAAAGAACTGGTATGGTTCTGAAGAACTTGTGCATAAAATCCACAATGCAGTGGAAAACTTACTTTTTGAATTCACTGATGTCTTAAACTAATTTCCTACAAATTGAAGAATTGTGCTGTAAGAAGATAAGAAAATAAGAAGAGTTTCATCCAGCCATTCTAATTAGTATTAACTGACTTATATGGTCATAGCTATAGACCAATCAATGCCCAATGTCATGCTAAGCAATGGCAAAACAAAAAAGTAAATGAAGTTCCCAGCCCAGAGAGCCTGAATTTCCATTTTTTAAACAGCATGCACATTTACGGAGTTAAAGAACTAAATATTAACTTTTCCTCGGTACCCCATTAATATCTTCTTTTTTTTCTCCCTCTTAAATTGGTAGATTTTTCTGGCTTTTAACAATGCACTTCCAAGCAATAACTTTGGAACAATATTTGCCTAGAGCAGAAGTTTTACTAATATTCCATATGAATACTTTTCAAACACTTAGTTTCTGAAACACCACAGTAAACTCCCACAGACATGAAATGCAAGGGATTATAACAGCACACATTATAAACCCCACATTAATAATTTTCTTCAGATTTGGATGTCTCCAAAAACATCCCCAATCCCAACCCTAATATTCGTCTAAATGAACCATAAGTATCTGAAAATATTGAGATTAATAATTTTCTCTCAAGATATCAGGAAATCTATTTTGCAAAAATAAGATTGATATTTGTCCTCCAAGCTCTTGATACCAAGACCTGAAGCTAGTGAAATGTATATGTCCTTGATATTTCACAGTGTTATCTCAACAACACTACTTTCTGCTAACTCTTTCCAAGTTGCTGAATAAGACATAATTTGCATAACGGAACATTTATTTCAGCAGATTTGAGCTCCTTATTCAAGGGATGGGACTTTAAACATTTGTGTTACAAGGTCTTCTAGTTAAAAAGTCTTGTGTGATTTTGCTAAAATAGTTTGGTTTTTTTTTTTCATTTAAAAAAAATAAACCATTTTTTACTCACCATCTGTTGGAGTCCCTCATTTTTTGTCTATGTCCCTTTTTCTGCTCCTCCTTATGGCCACAGAAAACTTGTCTGTATCATAGTGGTGACATCTGACTGTACTACTTAGAAACAGGATAAGGATTTCACTGTGCTGTATTGAGTATTTTGAATCTGTATGCATCCTTGTCCACTCAGATGGTGTGAAGAAAGTTTCTAAAATCAACCGGTTTAATTTGTCCATTGAAAAATAATTGATGCAAACCTTAACAGAAATTATTAGCCCAGGTTCAAAATGTACCTCCCATACTGTTATGCTAGTAATGGTAATACAGAAATAAACTATATTTTACTTTCCTAGAATAGAATATATATGTTCCTGATGACCAAGTGAACTGAATATTAAGAGGCTGCTTAACAACATTCATTAGCATTATTTACATGGACAAATGCTATACATCATTGAAAAATGGAAACTAAGAGTTAATTTTCAGAGTTAAAAATTAAATTATAGTTTGTTCACAGTAGTTGAAGTCTTTCTTTTGCTTCAAAATATGACAGAAAATTAATCAAGTTACACTTGTATGTTCATAGCTAAGTCTACCTCAGGAACTCTCATTAACTAGTGTGAGAGTGTGATTGATAAACTGATAACTCTTGATTCCATATTTCCTGAGCATGTACTTGAATACTCTACCACTCAGAAGAAAAAATTGTTACATTCTTTTATCCTGTCAGTGTTACGGTTTTCACTAAAGCAGATCACTTTACTTAGCACAGTGCTCTGAGATGCTTACCTAATATATTTATACATTTGGGTACTCTATCTCCACTGTTTACAGTCAAACAAGATATAAAGATTTCACACTGTTAAACAAAACTTTGAGGTACTGAGTTTCCATGTGTGCAACAACAACACCACTTTCTACAAAATAATTTCAAATGGTTTTCCTGTAGACACTAGAAAATAACAAAGCTAGGAACCCCAGACATTCCTTGGGATATGGTGATTATCACAGTAAAGAAAATTTCCTTGGGTTTTATGTAATTTGTATTTGTAATCCATTGTAATAAATCAATTGTATCTTGTATTTCTCTGTATCATTATGTAAGGGCATTCAGGGTTAATCACACTTTGTAGTTTAGTTTTCTTACTCATTTCCTGAACAGCCTGTCTCTCAGCCTGCTGCACTCTGCCAATAGGAATTTGATCTAAGAAATGTTTTAAGCAGATAGACATATTTCAACCAGCAAATGTTTCTGAAACTTCCTTCTCAATGTCTCCTTCATGTGAAATCTCTCAGTTTCACTTCTCAAAAATTCTCAATGAGTGCAAACAGATACTGGTGTAAGATGAAAGCATGGGTTTTAGATGCATCAACCACATGTATCCAAAGCATGTGATTGCAGAGTTCACTTTAACCTATGCCTTGGCACTTGATCCTACGGCAACTTCTGTTCCAGACTTACCATCCTATTATATTTCCTTCAGTGCACAGGAATCAGATAGCAAGGAAGCCCTTCAGGTGGGAGGCTGGAAACGCACAAATGACAGAAGGCAGTTAGACTGTAAACTCTGCTACCACAAGGTATTTAGGTTGCTCAAGGTCTCTATAGGTACCAAAAGCATTTAGACAAATTCCCAATTGAAAAAGCCAAAGAGGGCTGTCAAGCACCATGACATCATCTCTACTTCAAAAATCTCATGTTACAGATTACCAGTAGTGTTACTGGGGCACTGTTAGTATATATCGCTTTTGCTCTTCCATTGGCTTTAAGCATATGATATTACTCAGTGTTAGAAACAGAATACTTTGTTAAGATCATCTCTCTGTCTGAGATAAGATCTTTGACTGTAGAACATTAAAAATGTATCTCTCATTAGCATTTTCAGTATATCCAGATTTGCACCCCTCAACACAAGCATCTCCTTTGACTAGCTTTCACTGTATCCTAAACTGGATCTTAGCCAGATCCTTATAGTATTTTTCTTTAATACTAGTTTGTTGGTTTTTTTTTTTCATGACACCACTTGTACTTCCCTTGGGTGCTGCCTAGCTATGAAGGAAATGTGAACCTTGCAGAGCTCAGATTTCGAATCATAGAATCATTGAGGTTAGAAAAGACCTCCAAGATCACCAAGTCCAATCATCAGCCCAAGGCTACCACGACCACTAAACCATGTCCTGAATTGCCATGTGTACACATTTTTTGAACACCTCCAGGAATGATGACTCCACAACTTCCCTGAGCAGACTGTTCCAATGCTTGACCATCCTTTCAGTAAATAAATTTTTCCTAATATCCAATCCTCCTCTGGCACAACTTGAGGCCATTTCCTCTCATCCTACCGCTAGTTGCCTGGGAGAAGAGACCAATGCTTACCTCTCTACAACCTATTTTCAGGCAGTTGCAGAGAGCAATGAGGTGTCCCCTCAGTCTTCTCTTCTCCAGACTAAACTGCCCCAGTTCCCTCAGCTGCTCCTCATAAAACATGTTCTCCAGACCCCTCACTAGCATCATTGTCCTTCTCTAGACCCACTCCAGCACCTCAATATCTCTCTCATACTGCAGCATCCAAATCTGAACCATGTACTCAACCTGCGGCCTCACCAGTGAAGAGTAGAGGGACATGATCACTTCCCTCTAGTCCTGCTGGACGCACTATTTTTGATACAGGCCAGGATGCTGTTGACCTTCTTGGCCACCTGGGCACACTGCTGGCTCATGTCCAGATGGCTGTCCACCAGTACTCCCAGGTCCTTTTCTGCCAGGCATCTTTCCAGCCACTCATCCTCAAGCCTGTAGCCTTGCATGGGGTTGTTTGTGACCGAAGTGCAGGCCTGGCACTTGCCTTGTTAGACCTCATACAAGTGACCTCAGCTCATCAATCCAGCCTTCCTATTCTTGAGCAGATCAACACTCTCACTCAATTCAGTGTCATCTGCAAATTTACTGAGGGTGCATTTGATCCCCTCCTCCAGATCATTGATAAAGATATTTAACAAGACTGGCCCCAAAATGGAGCCGTGGGGAACACCATTTGTGACTGGCCACCAACTGGATTTAAATCTGTTCACCACCATTGTCTGGGCTCGGCCATCCAGCCAGTTTTTAAGCCAGCAGAGACAACACCTGTCTATGCCATGAGCTGCCAACTTCTCCAGCAGAATGCTCCAGGAGATGGTGTCAAGGCTTTAATAAAGTCCAGGTAGACAACATCTAGGGCCTTTTCCTCATCCACTAGAGGGGTCACCCAATCATAGAAGGAGATCAAGTCATTCAAGCAGGACCTGCCTTTCAGGAACCCATGCTGGCTGGGCCTGATTCCCTGAATGTCTGCACGTGCTGTGTGAGTGTATTCAGGGTGAACTATTCTATAATCTTCCCCAGTACCAAAGTCAGGCTGACAGACCTGTAGTTCCCTCCTTCCTGCCCTTCTTTTAGATGGACATCATACTGGCAAGCCTCCAGTCAATGGAGACCTCCCCTGTTAACCAGGAATGCTGATAAATGATGGAAAGTAGCTTGGCAATTTTCTCCAGTGGCTCCCTCAGCACTTTTGAGTGGATTCCATCTGATTTCATAGGCTGTGAGTGTCCAGATAGACATCACTAACTGCTTCCTCCTGAATTATGGGGGTTTTATTCTGCTCTCCATCCCTGACTTCCAGCTCAGGGGGCTGAGTACTCTGTGAATAACTGGTCTGACTATCAAAGACTGAGGCAAAGAAAGCATTAAGTACCTCAGCCTTTTCCTTGGTGGTAATGTTACCCGTGCCCCTCATATCCAATAAAGGGTGGAGATTCTCCTTGGCCCTTTTTGTTAATGTATTTGTAATAACCTTTTTTTTATTACCTCTTACAACACTGGCCAGATTGAGTTCTAGCCAGACTTTTGCTTTTTTTATATTCTCTCTGCATGACTTAAGTGGATCTCTATACTTTTCTTGAGTTGCCTGCCCCTTCTTCCAGAGGTGATAAACTCTCTCTTTTTTAATGTGTCCCAACAAGAGCTCCCCGTTCAGCCAGGACAGATGTCTTCCCTGCCAGTTTGTCTTGCAATACATGGGGACAGTCTGCTCCTACCTCTCTAAGACATTGTTCTTGAGGAACATCCAGTCTCCCTGGAACACTTTGCCCTTCAGGACTGTGTCCCAAGGGACTTTTTCGACTGGTGACCTGAACAAGCCAAAATCTGCCCTCCAGAAGTCCATAGTATTGGGGTTTTGGTGCCCCGCCCCCCCCCCCCAGCTTACTTCACCAGGAATTCAGAACCCTATTATTTCATGGTCGCTAAGCTCAAGATGGCCTCCAATCATCACATCACCCACCAGTGCTTCTGTTTGTAAACAGAAGGCCTAGTAAGGTACCGCCCCTAGTAGACTCACTTACCAGCTGTTTTAGGAAGTTTTCTTCCACATATTTCAGAAACCTTTCTGCAGTTTTGTATTTCCACCAGATGTCCAGTAAGTTGAAGTCCCCCAAGGGCTAGCAATTGTGAGATTTCTGCCAGCCACTTTTACAATGCTTCATCTTCTACTTCGCCCTGGTTGGGTGATCTGTAACATTCTGACAATAAGATATCTGCCTTGCTGGCCTTCCCTCTCAACCTTACCCATAAGCATTCAACCTTACCTACACAGTCATTGAACTCTATACGATCAAAACGCTCCCTAACATACAGAGCCACCCCACCATCTCTCCTTCCCTGCTTATCCCTTCTGAAGAGCTTACAGTCATCCATTGCAGCAACTCAGCCATGAGAGCCATCCTATCACATTTTTATGATGGTGACAATGTCATAGCTATCTTGCTGCACAATGACATCCAGCTCCTCCTGTCTGTTGCATATGCTGCGTGCATTGGTGTAGATGCACTTGAGTTGGGCTATTGATTTTCCCTCCAACTTTGGCATGCCACTCCTAGGCTCCTCCCTAATGAGCTTGGTTTTATCCCTTCCCCCTTTGTAACTAGTTTAAAGCCCTCTCAGTGGGCCCTGCCAACTAATGAGCAAGAATCCTTTTCCCTTTTTGAGACAGCGGAGATCCTTCTGGCTCCAGCAGGACTAGTGCTGTGTAAACTTCTCCATGGGCAAAAGAACCAAACTTCCACCAGTGGCATCAGCCTCTGAGCCACATGTTAGCCAGGTGTGTTTCCTGTTCCTTTCAGTATTCTTCCCTTCCACCAAAGGGATTGAGGAAAACATTACTTGTGCTCCTGATCCTTCAGCCAGTCGACCCAGTGCTCTGAAATCCTTTTTAATCACTTACAGTCTTCTGTACGTAACCTCATCAACACTAAACTGCATAACCAGTAGCAGGTAATAATTAGAGGGCCGTACCAGACCAGGGAGTTTCCTGGTGATGTCTCTGAGCTGGGCCCCAGGGAGGCAGCAGACTTCCCTGTGGAATGGATCTGGTCAGCATATGAGGCCTTCTGTTCTGCTCCAAAGGGAATCACTGACAAAAATTACCCTCCCTTTTCTCTTAAAAGAAGCAGTTCTAATGCATGGGGCTGGCTGACTCACCCCAGGCAATCCCTTGGATGGACCTTCATCTACATCCTCATTTGCCTGGCCCTCAAGTTCTGGAGCCCTGTACCTGTTGTGTAAATGCAACTGGGAAGGTGAGGGAGGATGGGAGGGAATTTGCCTGCTTCCCTGGCCAGGGACCTGTTTTCATTCCCTCCCGCCTCTTAGGTCCCCTCCTTCTGACTGGTGGCAAGAGGGAGGGGATCCTCTGTTTCTTGTGGAGCCTCTACCTGCTGCCTTTGCCTCAGGGTATAGCTCCACCAATCTGTGTCCCTCTCACTCTCCCTGATGCTCCTTAGCCTTTCCACTTTCTCTTTCAGCTCTGTAATCAGGCTGAGCAGGTAATTCACCTGCTTACACTGCACATGGGGGCTGTCTCTGCTGCCCTTCGGTACAAGTGCTGGGGTCAGTCACTTCCTGCAGCTAGGCTTTCCACATGTTTCATTAGCGTAGGAAACTTTGTCCCGTTGATTCATAGCTCATATATTACTGCTGATTTTAATGTCAAGACTTGTAATATCCCACTATAAGCAAGTGGATTGCTGTTGATCAGACACCACAATCTCTTCAGACTTCTTTCATTTTAGGAGGGTATTCAAAGGAAAAACAAATTTGAATATATTTATGATTAGAGATGAAAAATATATCTCTGCTGGGCTTTTTTTCACTTTAGCCACTTCTGGCTGTCTGTTCCCCTGTGTAACTGAAAACAGAGCTATCCAAACATATCCTTGGCAACAGCAGATCTCAGAACCAGTATATTCAAACCTAAAGATGCATTTCCCTAGTGGTTTTATCTTGAAAAGTGCATTATGATCTATTTGGATAAAGGCTCCTCAAGTAGTTGCCAATAAGGTCTATGTTTAAACATTGCAATGAAACTTCCTAAGTGGATCAGATTACGAGATCAAACTGTCAAAGAAAGGAAGTTATCAGGTAAGCACAAATATTTCAGTGTCTTCCATGGTCACGGGTAATGGGCACATCTGTAGGATTTCTGAAGTTGTAGTTTCTCAGCCTGGAGAGAAAGATCATGTTATGTAAATGATGGACAATTCTTAGTGCCAGGTTTCTCAGAACCTAGGGAGTTGGTCACTAAGGAAGCATACAACAATGCTTCAAATACAATACTGCTGAAGATGGAAAGTTGAAGTTCTGTTGCTTTGGTTGATCAGTAGAGGTATATTGAACATTTTGTTAGAAGAACCATAAGTATTTTTCAAACTTTGAAAGAATAAGAGTTGAGAGCGTTGAAATGGTGCTTGCATTGCATACATGCACTATGCCAATTGGTGCTCGTGCTCTCCAATACTTTGTTAGTTCAAACTGGCGCTCCATCTAGCTCTAGAGACACTTTTTAGATGGATTTATGTTTTCACTACTTGCCAGGTTTACCCTCACATATTATCTTGTGTCGCAGGTGCAGCACTCAATCTTGACTGAGTGTCTGTAGTTTGAATCAGATCCCATCTTGTCTCTCTCAGCTACGGAAAACTGACTCTGAGCCAATGCTCTATGGGCAAGTGCCAACTGTCAGTTCATCACTCCTCTAAATACTGAATAATTTGCATGACTAGTGGGATGCTGAAATAATCTCAGAGGATAAGGACCTGGCAATGTGAGGTATGAGAAAAGAAGACTGAGGGGGAAATCTCATCCATACTTATAAATACTTAAAGGGTAGATGTCAGGAAGATGGGGCCAGTCTTTTTTCTTTTTTTTCAGTGACAGAACAAGAGAGAATGTTTATAAACTTGAGCTCAGGAAGTCCCATCTAAACTTGGGAGGAACTTCTTTCCTTTGAAGGTGGCAGGGCACTGGAACAGGCTGCCCAGAGAGGTGGTGGACTCTCTGTCTATGGAGACATACAAAACCCGCCTGGATGCCTTCCTGTGTGACCTGCTCTAGGTGGCCCTGCTCTGGCAGGGGGTTCGACTAGATGATCTCCAGAGGTCCCTTCCAATCCTACCACTCTGTGGTTCTGTGATTCTGTGATTCTGTGATTCTGTGACGTAGCAACAGGTTTTAACAGGCTGTACTTATCTGTCCCTAGAAGAAGCCTGCCCAGAAGCCCTGCTCAGATAAGTGAGACTTTGATGACATCTGCCCAGCTCTAACATTATATGATTTTGATATGCACAGGGAAAACAAGGGAAAGTACAGGCAATTGTCATGGCAAAGAGTCACCTGAAAGCCCTCTTCTACACTTGCCCTTTTGTCATGGTTACGTATGACATGAGGAGAAGCAAAGAAGTACTGTTGAATATTAACAGCTTTACATTCTTGTTCTATCCTTGGAACAACTAATGATGAAGGTAACAACCAGCAATTCACTTTAGTAATGCAGAAAGTTAAAGAAAGTGGTCTGGAATGATATAACCGATGAGGCCTTTGGTCGCTCATGCAGAACATCTAAATTAGAAAGAAAAAAATAGGGATGATGGTGGAGCTTCATTGTAACAAATCCATGGGTGCCCTGCACCATGCAGGCCGACCCCAAGGCTGAAGCAATACATGAGAAGGCTGATCTGCCAGGCTGACGTTAGGAGTGCTAGGCAATTTGAGTCAGGGTCTGACTTCCTTAAGTCCATGGTACTGGTAGTGGCTGAACACTGAAGTGCTGGGGCTGAGTTGTGGGCCCCAAGTTGAACTTGATCTGTGAATGAGTCACAACCTGGCAAATGTTTTGGTTTCCCTGTTGGCTTCATATTCCAGAGTCAGAACTTGGTCCACCTGTGTCTCTGTGGCTCTGCCCTCACCCAGGTGGTCATGGTCGGGGTGGTGGGTGAGGCCAGGGCTATTTTAACCAGGATCTAATTAGTCAGAAGAGCTTCCTGTTGGGTATGGCTTCTGTTGGGGCTGGTTGCATCTTGCTGAGCTCTCAGTGGTGTCCATTTGTGTGAAAGGACACTGAGGGAGCCATCTCTGTCCATTGTGTCCAGCAGGCAATGCTGACACCACAGTGGGCAGCCAAGGAGCTGGGCCCACAAGAATTTATGGCAGAACGGTCTGAAAGAAGACTTCTAAGGGCATGTTGCTGGGTTCAGTGTTGACCTGTGTGATCAGGCAACTGATGGCAGCATAAAATGATGGATGATCTGGCACAACAAACACCCATCATTCACATTGATAGCTGTGAACAGGTTTTGTATAGATCATGCACATCTGTGTGTGTCTTTGAGTGAGAGAATAGAAATCACAACTTGATTGCTATTCCAATCCTGCTTAGAGAAAAAATTGAAGATTTCATGCCACTGAGATCTCTTCTTACAGATTCTGTAGCCCAAATTCCTCTGTGATATCTACAACTATAACAGCCTTTTAAAAATGACTCAATTTTAGACAGCAGAAGGTCAGATGAAAAATCAAGGACTACCTTCTTCAGAATTACTTTTTATTTTGACTGTTTTTAAAAAATATCCATTCCTTTTGCCTGACCAGTTGTATTACTCCCTGTTGCCAAAGGAAATAAATACACTGTTCTTTTCCCCCTCAGGTGAAAGCCCATCTTTTTTTCTCTATTTCCATTTGTACATCTCTGGTTACACTTGAGGTTTTTCCTGAGTGGTCAATAGTCCTTTACTGCACTCACCAGGTGAAATATCAAAGTGGGCTGCAGGGAGTACAACAGTTGGGCTGGGATGTCCAAGAATTCTCTGAGACTGTGCAGTCCCAGAGGCATAGCAAATATGACTGTTAGGTACACTCAAATTACTGAAGCATTTGAACTGAAAATGTTCAGAGCTTACTCCTTCTCCCAGACACTTTCATACACTTTCTTCTACACTTGAACTAGTTTTATGGCACTAAAACTTTTTGTCTTTTCCTTAAAACACTTTTAGCTGTTTATCTTCACATCTGGAGAAAAGAAAAAACAAGTAACTCTAATCTAAATTAAATGTGAATGATAAGCAGCATCTGCTTGCTTTTTTAAAGAGGCCAAGATAATATACCTCAGAGGATTGAATTCTCTTGTTGATGATCAAAGCACAAAATAAAGAATAACATGAATTAAGTATGTCTCTGCTCATTCAAATGTTAGCAGAGCTGGCGATGTCTCGATCAATACAAGACTTACCACATTTTCCCCTATCAGGTAAAAGCATGGCATTTGTTCTTTATCCCATAGCAATGAGCCAGGTATAAAAGTCTCAGTGTGATCAGCCCATTAAGCATGTGGGATTTTTTGAAGTCGAACAGATGAAGAACCAGGTTGTATACATAACCCTCCCCAATATGTGTAGCCTTTGCTTTCAATCTGTATCCAAGGCACAGCACTGATCATGGTGAGCAATGTGCAGAGATGGAGCTTGGTTAAGGTTGCAGGCAATTGCATCAGAAACACTTGAAGTGTCTTTAGTTTGCCATTTTTACTATTAACAGAGTGTGCATTGCATCTAATTTTGTCACTGCATGTTGGGGAAGTTTGCCCTGTGGAAAGCATGTGATTTGTAGAGCAGGCTATGGAGAGTAGAATTTTTCATCTGTCTGTTTGTTTCAGTCTGAGTCTCCCTCCTTTCTTATTTCATTTTTTTTTGTGTGTGTGTGGGGGGGGGGTTTGTTTTGTTTTGTTTTTTTGTACCCCAAGAACTCTGTATATAACTTCCAGTTCTTTAATTTCCTTCCCAATGTGTGTGTGTGCTAATCCATGAAAGCTACTATTACACCTGGTCCATTTCTGTTACCTAGTCACTTCAAGGCTTTCCCTGAGTTTTTTAGGAACACGTGATCTTTGGTCTTTCAGATCTTCCCCTGCCATAGATGATTTTCTCACTGTCCTTGCTGACTCTGCATTACGACCTAGTTTCAGCCTGAGGAGGACTGTAAACATACCACCATTTTGCAGATGTAAGGGATGAACAAAACCAGTTGCACAGGTCAAAATGTCAAACCATTCATACAGTGCTGCAGGGCAACAATTTTGGATTCTGAGGTAATGAAAGCAGCAGAATACCACAGCATTCATAGTTAATCTAACAGAAACATGAAGCCTAATATACATTTTAGACATAGCAAAACTTTATAGGGAAATGAAAAGTGAGCAGCAGTAGATGGAAATCCTTACAAAATAAAAGGGAACAAATCAGCAGTTAAAATAAGTGATGTAACAAGGCAGGAAGCAGAAAGAAGTACACAAAACATGACTGAATCTCACCTTGTTAGAGATGTCATCCCCAGTTCTTCTGAACCTTCAGCTTTATTTTCTTAGGAAATAGGCAGAGGGAATGATGACTTTTTTCAGGGAGGCACACTGAATCCATTCCGTACCACATAAAACAGCAAAGCATTTGTGTTACTGCTGTCTGTCATTGCATTCAATTTTTTTCTTTCTTATCACCTTGCTTAAACTTGAAGGAAACAGAAAGTTTATCTATGTGGTTTGCTGGTAGCTGAAATTCTTTCTCAGTTTCTTAATGGTGGCAAGAATAGCTCCCAAGATTGAGCACTAAGTGTCCTGAGGCTTTCTTGGTTAGTAAAAGGAGATGACAGGACTGGAATGTATTAAATCTTCTGTTGTCTCCTGGGCACCGTTTATAGATTCTTTGTCAACCCACAAGATCCTTTATTACTATGAACACTGTAATTAGTTTATAATTAGAAGTTAATCACAAATCTATAAAAAACTCTTCCAAATATTGACAATGGTTAAGAAAGTGAAATTACGATATATAGCTAATTAATTGCTGGTTTGAAATTTGTGAAAGGAAATGATCCCTGTAGCAGAAATTGCTCTTTCTTACTTCCAGCTTCAGCAATTATTTGTATACCTCTGATGTCCTCAAGGAGATGATTAAAACAAAATATAAAAATAGTATTTTTAGTCTAAATCAACTCTGTTCTGAAAAGTGGGTTTAAACAGCACTTTCCTATGTAAAAGTACAGTTCTCCCTGTGAATTCCAGGTCTTCTTTCCACACAACCTTCACTCTTCTGGGGCTGCAGGAAACACCTCAGAAAGAGCACCCAAACATACAGTTTTCAGCATAACAAAAAGGTAAAAAAACAAAGAAATTTTATAGTCTCTCTCTCTTTTATAGACTCATTTCATGGTAAATAAAAATTATTTTGCTGATGTTTTTATCTTTCTAACATTCATTATGCATGCCTTACCCATAGCAAATATATGCCACCTTGAGAAAGGAATTTTCACATCTCTTAAATTGTCATTATTTATTTGCTTATTCATATTACCCTACTGTCACAGACTGAAGCCTCATTGTTTCAGACATTGTACAAACAAAAAGCAAAATACTGGTTCTTGCCTCAAAGTACTTAAAATAACCTGAGTGAATACAGGCAGATGAAAGAATACGAGGAAGTAATGATACAATGTGTGGCAATGGTCACAGCACATCTGCAGCACAAAGTGTTTTGTGGGTTTTTTTCTGATTGGAAAGAAAACATAAGAAAATTTCAAGTACATGTTTTTGAGAATAATTGAAATATGATAAGGAAGCAGCATTATGGGTATTTATGGGAATGCTTTGTCCTCATCTGATGAGCAGAGATGGAAAAAAAAGCAGGAAAATGTTTATTTCAAAATGTAACAACTGTCAGGTAAGGATATGTCATGGGCCAGCCTGGATCAGATATGATCTACTGATCTATATATCTCATATCAATAAGGTGGCATTAGACTGTGAGAAGCACTGAGAGTGGCGACAGATCACTCATGCTTGATACTACGGATAGAAGACATTCAAAGAGAGAGGAGACATCAGTACATTCCTGGGCAAATGGTTTCTCTCTAAGAAAACCCTCCTAAGAAGCAAACACTACCAAAGGACTACAGTGTTTTTCTACTTGTACACTTCCTGCCTTTGATTCATGAAGGGATCATAGAGAAGTGGACAGTTCATTATTGGATCTGGCAGCACAAAAAATAATTTATATGAATGAAAAATAAGCAATGCAACCCCTCCTTTATTTTTTCCTTCCTTCTGCATGTGTGTGTATACATGTCCATGTCTTTGTGTTTGGAGGGGGCAGCTTGTTTTTTAACAGGGAACTCTCTACTTATATCAAGAACTGTACATGGAAAAGGCGCTGTACAGAGAATTTAAAATATGTCAATCGGGAAAACAAATTATTAACTCCTGTGGAATTGTACACAATGTTATATTCACTATTATCAAGTGATTTTTTCATGTTTAATGTTATTACAGTGACTGACCACTTGGACTGAATTGTTAAACAGTGGTATAGTCTGCCATACAACTACTTATTGAGCATTTTAGAAAGCTGGTTAAAATAACGAAATAAAATATATTAAAGATATTCCTAACATTCCAGTGAGCAATGTAGCAAAGAACTGCTGAAACTGTTTATAACATGAAGGCAGCCCAGCAAGTAGCTCTGCATATTGTCAATTCCATTGCAATTCCAGGTGTTGTACAAGCTAATAGCAGCTGGCACACCTGCCTGAAAGGTTGTTGATAAACTAGGCAGAGAATAATCCCTTAAATGAAAGCTTCCATATTCTCTGTGGGCATAGGCCTTCACCAACTGGCACGTCTGCTCTCTGGCTGTCAGAGAAAGTCCTGCTGCAAGACCATACATCTTCCAAGGAAGCCACTATTGTGGCTCTGTCTACCACAGCATGTAAGGCAGAAATAAACCCTCCCTCCACCATAGGTCCATGAGGCCTGTCTGAACATGAACAATACAGCTTCTGTGAGCACCACAGGGCCCACAGTAGGACTACAACCCTTCATCCATCTTCAATGGCTCCCTAAAAGCAGGCTGGGATTTGCCCTGATTAGACAAATGTTTCACTTAAAGCAATTTAGGTAAGCCAGAAATCTTAATCTTTTCATCTTCAATGAGTGGTGTGACATGAAAGAAGATGTTGGTAGCAACAGGAAATATAAAAATTGCCAGTATCATTATTTGGAGCTCATAAATTGCTTGTCCTAGGTTAATTCTGGAACTGCTAAGCTTCTCGAAAGTAGTTTGAATAGGATGGTTTATTTTGCTGGCTGAAATAATCATATTAACTAAACCACTCTCCAACATATTTGAAAAGTTATGGCAGTCAGAGTAGGCCCCAAGTGACTGGAGAAAAGGGAATTTCACATACTCTTTTTTTTTTTTAAGTAGAAAAGAGGACCCTGGAAATTACTGACCACCCAGCTCAACCTCATTACATAGTAAGGTCATAGACAAATCCTCGTGGAAGCTATGTCAAAGCATTTCACAGATAGGGAGGTGATTAGACAGTCAGTGTGGTTTCACCAAGGACAAATTGTTCCTGACTAATCTAGTGGTTTTCACAAATGATGGACTGACTGCATCAGCAGACAAGAGAAGGACAAATGATGTACTCTATGCAGCATTCTGTAAGGCCTTTGGCATGGTTCTCCAAGATGTTCTTCCTCTTAATGGAAGAGACCTGGGTTTGATTAATGGACTATTAGATGGATAAGGAATTGTCTGGATGGCTGTTCTGGTTTAGACGTAGGCAAGTGCTCAGCACAACATGGTTGCTCACTCACTTCCTTCCTGAGTGCCCTGCCAGTGGAATGGGAAGGAGAATAGGGAGAAAAAGGCAAAACCCTGTGGATCGGGATAAGGAGATATCCTGATCTGAGTTACAATGGAACGAATTCTCTTCAGTGATTCTTCTTTTCAGCGATTTTTCTTTTCAACTAAGTCTCTTTTAATTGACTGCACTTTTTAAAGTGCATTTTTACATGCATTGTATTCGGTATAAAGCTAAGAGATCACGAGAGTCAAACTCTCTCTTCTTCAACGTCTGCCATTCAAGCAGGGCTCTATCTGTTCTGCGTGTGATCCCTCTCCATGTGTTCCTGAATCCAGTTCCTGAATTCAGTTCCCGTCTGCCACTGAGTCCAGCCTGGGACTTCCCCAGTGCCCACTCCACAGTGTCAGTGGTGATGGTGAGGCAATTGCCATCAGGGGGGTTGGATTTGGTACTGAGTTTGTATGTATTGCTATATATTCCATTTTATTATTACTATTTTCATTAAAGTAGTCTCAGTTTTATAATCCATAGGTCTCTATCCCTTATTCCTTTTCTCTTTGCCTTTGCAAAGGGAGTGGGGTTAATAGACAGCAATCTGTCATTCGCCCACCTCTAAATGTTGACAGCATAATTTAATAGAACAATGTAAGAGCAGAAGCAACAGCAGTAATAACAATTATAGTAATGAAACAATATATAAAGAGAGTCACATAAAAACTCAGTGACTACCTAGACCTGCACTGATGTCCTACCACAGAAGGGTCTTCTGAGAGATTAGACAAGGTGAACAACTGTTCAATTTTCTCCAAAGCAGCTATACCAAAAGCTCACCAGTACTTCTGGATCCTTGAAATACCCTCCCCTGAACTAGTCTATGTCAAGGATGTATGGGATCTCTGGGCCAGTCACAATGGGGTGTTTATGCCACTCTTCCCGGTTAGACTCACTTCAGCTTCCAATACACTGACTGTAGGGATCTCACTGCTGCCCCAGAAATACGGATAGGTTTGACCCCTCTGGAGCTTGATGGCATCAGGGTGCCCTGTGCGCCAGTATCTACTAAAGCCTTATACTCCTGTGGGTCTAATGTGCCAGGCCATCAGATCCACACAGTTCAGCAAACCCAATTATCACTTTCTTCCACCTGGCTGGAGGCAGGACCCCTCTAATCCTGATTAGAATCACTTACTTCATATGAAAATGACTTAGAGATCCCTTCAAGAGGGTCAGAATTAGAACTAGTCTGGCAAATTTCTCACTGGAAACTGAAGTGGCGTTCTTTCTGGAAGATTTCCCTTTCACGATTGCTTTCACTTGCAACTCATGTACTCATGCAGCTAGGGCTACAGTGGATTTTCCATCCCACTTCCTCATGTCCTCTCCATGGTCAAATAGATAAAACCACAGGGTAACTCAGGCTGTGTACCTTCTGTATTCTCTCTTGTGGGCAGGGGAGTATCTACTCTTAATAACTGAGAGACAGGCCCATACAGGTGTGGAGTAGGACATGTGCTCTTTGAATTTCTGGAACTCTTGGAAGAGTTCCTTCACAGCTGAAACACAGGTCTGTAGAAAGGAAGAGATAATTCTTTCATATTGCTGGGGTTGGCCAGCCACTTCATCCACCATTTGACCCTGTCCATCTTTCCAAGACAATACTCACAATGATTCAGAAGCGATAGTGGTGCACTTTGTAGAAACATCTGCCATCAACAGGTGGTGTGCTCTGGACTTCATCTGGATCTCTAGGTAAATGCTCACTATGCAGATCGTTATAAATCACCTCCAGCACAGCTAACTGTCACATATTGGATACCCCTCTCCATGGTGGTCTACTTGCCTAATTGACCTGCAACATCTTCCTTGAAGGGGTACCCTTCCTTCACACCTGACAGGAGAAGCCCCCAGAACCCGTGTTCTTGTGTCTGTTTTCCAATTGCCTTGTCAATGCCCCTTTCCTAGGCTGGGATTCCAGGTGCTTGGCTCCCCTCCCTCTAAGTCTAAACTACCAGCCCCATTATTCCAGCTTCAGAGTCTATTTTCTAGTGGTGATAATGTGCTCACCTGGATGATGGCTGAAATCCTCTCACATATCCTGCAGCTGCTCACTCAGGGACAGGGATCAAGGGATCGCATCTGACTCTTGCTCCTATTCTCATTATGGCGCTGGTTCATCTTCATCCCTCACTATGCAAACTGATTTTTTTGTATCTTTTTTTTACCATATAGGGGTGACTGATACCAGTGCAGATTGGTTCTCTAGTTCAGCTGCAGCACCTGCTGGCCTGTTTTTACATGCAGAGACCTTCTCTTCCCCTTGAGGGCGCTGAATAGTGTTGAAAAGGATTCACTAGGTGTGAGCAAAGTTCTAGCATACTGCAGTGATTTTTGTCTCCCAGGAATTGTCAGGTTGACAACATACTTCTTCCAAATACTTATTAGTTTATCAGGATTCTGCACTTTCTCAGGAGTGAAATTCCAAAGCACAGGAGCTGACCACTGCACTATGCACTTGCTCATACTTTCCCACACACCCTGCCACTCATAACTATCCAGCCTCAGGGCGGGCCTCTGGGTAATATTCTTGGAAAAAAAATGTGTAACCCTAAACAAGACCTGGGACACATTCAGAAGAAGCATCACAAAGAGCATACTGGCTTGGACGTCCCAAAGACAATCTGAATTCCCAAAAGCTTAGAAAGTTTTCTTCCCTCTCTTGTTCATAGATTGGTTGAGTTTACTAATAGACAACAAGACCCTCCACACATACTAGTTTAACCTCGTGACTAGTGATATATAATGATTTGATACTATCCAATACAGCAATGTGATAGTCCTGATCTGTTTCCCAGAGAATATAATACCACTGCAGGGAACATATAATGTACAAAAGGATTTTCAAAACACCACCATGTGAACAA
>JAVFHW010063778.1:0-20110 GCA_032159205.1 Eurystomus glaucurus suahelicus
CTGAAGCTTCTGCAGTGGCAGCCCCAGAGCAGCCAAGGGGAAATGCCGACATGGCTGCTTGGAGATGTTCCCCCAGCCTGGGGTCTGCGCCCCTGGGGTCAAGCTGTGGTCACCTAGCTCAGGCTGTGGCCTCTCTGACAGAAGAAGCCTTGTCACCCTCCCACCCTTTTGGGATCAGCACTTTTCCAGCCTGATTACAGGCCTGGCTGGAAATGCAGACAACTCATGGTTTCAGTGTGAGTCACAGAAGGTTTGGTGGCTTTTCTCTCCTTGCAGCTCCAGGCTCTGGGGCTGAAGCGGTTAGCTGGCCGTGTCAGCCTCCTTGCCCCAAGGAATGAGATCTGTACTTATGGAGAAAAGTTTGAATGTGGCCTGAGCAGGTTCAGGGGGAGCAAGTAGGAGTCCCAACTGTTATTTTGGAGGCTTTTCGTGTTCTGAGGGAAAAGAGATCCTTGGGTGGTGGGGAGACTGGGCTTCCCAGGGATCCCTGGTATGGGGATTGCTCCCAGGGCCCTAGGCTTGGTGCCTGCCATGCTCCCTCTCCTGGCCCCAAGGTGTGCAGAGCCATTTGCCTCTCCCCAGGAGGGCAGAGACCTGCCAGACTTGCTCCCCTCCACTGGCAGGAGTTCCTGCCATGCCGGGTTTGCAGGGAGAGGCGGATTTTTAATTCAGCACTGTTACAGCTGGGGGACACAGACTAGAATTCGGTAGGCGATCCCTTCCTTGTGTCTGTTGAGCCAGCACAAGACCTCAGCTCTCCCTGCAAGCATTGTCTCCACTGCTGGGGGCAGAAGCAGCAGTTCTGGTATGCAGAGTGTTGTCCCGGAGGTCATGCAACATCTGGGAGGTGAGGGGAAGCCTGACTGGGCTACAGTCATAAAACACTTTGGAGAGGAAATGTCTTATCTGCGTGATACATGCCGCTGCCTTTTATTTGGCATGCTGTGCTTGGGAAAAGCGCAGTGCTGTGCCAAGGTGAGGACCTGCAGCTCTGTCTCCTCACGCACAGGCCAGTGTGTCCCCTGGCCATCAGATGTGTCCTCTGCTCCCCAGTCTCCTAAACCAAGTGCCCAGCCAGCCACGCATTTGAGCACTGAGTGCCTGCAGGGCTGGGGTGGGTCCTGCTTCTCTTCTGTGCTGTTTTCTCGGGTACAACCGTGTCTGGGCCCCACAGCATTTGCAGCATCTTCCAGCCCTGTAGCGTGCAGTGACTGTGCAGGACTCCAGACATCCCACCCTCCCTGTCCTTCCTCTGCCTGTAACCGTGCTGCGAGCCTCCTCCCCAGGGCTGGAGCCCAGCAGGGCTGAGCGTCTCATGCTCAGCTGGCTCTCCTGAGCAACCTGCTCAGACTCGTGCCACCTCACTAAGGCTTCTGCACCCTCCAAGACTGTTCCCAGCCTTCAAAAATGCTGATAGTACCCCATAGTACTTAAAGAGCCTTGCAGCAGTTGTAAACTGTGGGAGATGCCTATATTTTGTTTATACTACTATATTTTGTTTGTACTAAAAATAGCTTGGAAAGCTGTGGGTGAATAGCAATGGAAACACGTCATGAAGCTATATGAAACATCTCAGGGTGAACCTCCGCAGTGGGGCACCACTGAAGTCCTGCCTGGGAGCCCAGTGAGCCCAGCACTGCTTCTGCAGCTTCAGCAACAGTTTGTGATGTCAACATAACCCTCTGGTGTAATAGCAGCCCTGTCACTTACACTTACTTGTCGGTCGATAGTATCCCTAAGCAAACCCATTAGTTATTATTAAAGCTGGCTCTCTGGAGAGGCTGAAGTCTGCAGAGGGTCAGGAAGAACACGAATAGCCATTTTCTAATTCTGACACCATAAGCTTCCCAAAGACGAAGGCTTTCAGTGCTATTAGCAGACATCACTGTGCAATGGGAAGAGAATTACTGCAGGAGAACCGTTTCTCCCAGGGTTAATGATTCACTGGCACAAGTGAGCACCATTAATCCCTGCGGGGATGGGGGCAGGTGCCCTTCTGAACATGCTATTTCCTGCTCGAGCCTTGCACTTGAGCCGGATCACACTTTGGGCTTTTCCAGGGATACCTGCTACCCTGCAATGGGAATCCTTTCTTGCCTTGTCTTTGCCACTGAGCTTTTCCCTGCAGCAACAGCTGTGCTGTGCAGAGTCAGGTGAGAAGCTCAACACATTCACTCACCAGTTCTGGAAGATCCTAGACCCTCAGAGGCTCCCCCCAGGAGGGATCACAGCTAATATTCATGGGCAAAACATCATGGACAAAGACCCCTCCAGTGACAGCACTGGCTCCGTTGCAGCCCCTGTGCTGGCTGCTGGGCTTTGCTGAGGGCAACAGCTGGGTGAATTGAGGATGCTTGTCTCCATGAGGCATCCCAGCTGTGGCAGCTGGGTTCTGCACTGGGCCATTCTGCACCACCTGGTCCAACACACACCACAAAAGCTGGGACGGGCTGTGGAGTGGTTAGTTTGTAGTGGAAATGCTGTTTGCAGAGCTCCCTCTGCTCCGCAGCAGCACCCTGAAACTCCCGTGCCTTGTATGTATGGAATCATAGGTGATTTCTGAGCATAACAGACACAATTGAAGGTATGATGAGACACAGAGGAGCTTACACTGGGGCTGTAAACTGAAAAGATTCTCCTTCCCAACAAAGGCTTGGACATTGGATGTACTGACTGCCTTTGCCGAGGGGAGATTTGTAAGAAAAAATAAATAAAAGACCTCCTTTTTTCCCTAAACTTAAAGCACCTGTTAAACATCTGTGTTCATTTGTTATTTATTGCCACAAAATATTTGTCTGCCAGTTGTAATCACTGCTAGTACCTCCAATGTGTCTTCAAGCTTAATTGCCTGAACTTTTCTGTTAGCAGTGAGATAATGCGATGACCTTCTTCTTGCCTCAACAATGAATTTATCCTGTAGCAGCTTGTGGCACCTGCTGCCTTCTCCTTCAGCTCAGTGTGCTCAGGAAAGGCCATTTGCTGGCTGTGCCGCGCTCCTGCGAGTCTCCATGAGGCATGGCACGTACAGCCGAGCCGCAGCGTGGGTGGTGGTGGAGGTGGAGAAAGCTGGGGCAGGAGTGGCTGTGTGGATCAGGAAGGCAAACGGTGACACAGGAGGGACTTAAATATGGAGAGTTCAGCCAGCAAAATCCATCTGCCAGAGCGGAAAGGTGCCCATGGGCTGGTTTTGATGATTTCCCTGGCAGCGTTCACTCACTGGGGCAAGTTGAGGTGCTGCTGCTCCTCAACACAGGTCAGCTGAGGGCTGTGTGGGCCCCCTCCTTGCCCTGTCACAAGAGATGCTATTGCTCACCTGGACCCTTGGGGTGACCAGGTGCTCACATGGCCCTTGCAGCAGCTTGACCTCAGGGTTCTCCTGGTCACAGCAAGGGCATGGGAAGGAGGAAGTGCCCTCTGGCATGCTCCAGAAGGCAGCGTGCTGTAAAATTCATTACCCTCAGACAAGTTTTAGCCCTCCTGTAAAACACATTTTGTATCTAATCTTGGTAAGGCAGTATCTCTTCACCACCAGCCTGGCAGCGTGTTTCACTGCCGATGAGTAATGAGAGAAGCCTCGCTGCAGCAGCGAGAGCAGCCCTGCTTGGCAGGCACATATGGTACCCTTTTTCTGGAGGCATATTCTCCCTCATCAGGCTGTTTTGAGCTTCTTTAATCTGAAATCACGAGCACTTGTTTTACAATGCATCATGCGCCAGGAGAGCTGCTGCCTCTCTGGCTCTGTAGCTGGGTGGATGTGCCCCAGGGACAACGTGAGGCTGAGCTCAGGGTCCAGGCTGGTTGCCCACAGCCTGGGGGTATGCCCAGGGCTTGCACTTCTTCAGGAGAGCCTTCAGCCCCATGCTCAGAGACTCACTGGCACATCTGCCCTCCAAAATGAGCTACAAGAGCTGTTTTAGACCAGGACAGGGTTCATTTCTCCCGTGGGCACCTACAGCCCGTTTAAATCCATTAAAACAGTCTGTAGAGAGGAGCATCTCTCCATGCTACCCACGAAGCAGCCCGTGCTCTGCTGGGCCCGGGTACAGAAAACCAATCAAATGTCATTTCTTCACCAAAGGAAGGCACAATAAATAGTATTGCTTATGGGGAATCTTTGCTGAGCAAGGAAAGACAGGCTCTTCTGCATTGTATCAGGCTGGCGGAGTTAGCCGACAAGCCCCAGGAGAGGCTGCAGAACCAGCACAACCACTGCACGCCCTGGGCAGAGCTGCCCATGCTCCTTGCACCCTGTGCCAGCTCTGCCTCTGGCCTCGCAGCGTCCCCAGGTCTGAGCCCTGCCGCCTCCCGGGCTCTCCTCGCCAGTTCTGCTCACTGTCCCCTGCCCTGAGATGATCCCAACCACAGATTACAATTTGGTTCACGTTTTGGTACAGGGGGAGGAGGTTGTAGCATCCGCCGTTCACTCCCGTCCTTGTTCCAGCATGAGTCACCAGGATGAAGGAGCTGAGCAACAGGCAAGAGGATAATTTGCCTTGTGATGGTGATTCAGCCTCTGCGGGGTGGTGACAGAGTGAGCAGAGCTATTGTTTCTCCCCACCAGCTGATGACAAAAGCGTTCCTGCCCCTCTTATGACATTTCATTGTAGAAGAAGGAATATGAATAAAGTGATGTGTAAAATAGTCATGAGTGAAGTCCCTGTTTCAGAGAACACTCTCTGGCTGTCTCAGCCTGGCCCCAACACCAGGGCAGCTGGCAGTGCAGCAGCCAGCCCCGCTCGTGCCCAGGACACTGCTGCTGCACTGCCAGTCCCAGGGCAGCTCCGTGCACACGAGGGATGGGAGCTACCTCAGCGCGCAAGGGATGGAGCTGCTCCAGCGCGCAGAAGGGATGGGAGCTATCTCTGCATGCAGACGGCGAAGCACACCGCTGTGCCAGCCTCGGAGTGCCACACCAGCTGCTCGAGCAGACCGGATCAGCAAATTCCTGCACCTGTATGTCACCCAGCATTACCTCAACAAAGTGTTATTAGGGACATTATAAGGGACAGTCGTGCACTGCAAAGGTAATCTGGGGTTTGAACAGCTTCAAGGTTTAGTGGGTTAGGACAGTCCTACAAATTGCAAAAATAAGTGACCCAGGGAGAAAATTATAGGAGTCTACTAAACACTGAGTGCTATAACAAATAGGGAATGGTTATCCTCTGCCTCTTCTCATATGATGTTTGGAGGCATCAGGTGGAACTAGAAGAAGCCTGCTCACAACAACAAATGAGGAAATACTCATTTGCAAAATTTGCAGCTAAGCTGTGAAAGTCTTTGCTGCGTGGCATAGAGGCTACTAAAATTTTACAAGGATTCAAAAAATGATTCATTGAATTAATGGAAAGAAGTACCTGGTGATCACTGATTCCATTACAACCTCACAATCAAGTGCCTGAATCAAGTGCCAGCAGATATGAGGAAGATATTCAGGAGTCGTTTTCGCAAGTTCCCCCAGACACTTCCTCTTGCCTTAGCACGACCTGGGGTGATGCACCACTGGTCCCACTCACTGTGGTGGTTTCCACGTCCCTTTGCTCAACATACATGTGAAGTTTATAGGTTTCTGCACTAATAATATGTGGACTTCCAACAAATTCTCCCTGATAAGTTACCACTCCAAAATCCAGAATGGCAAAATAAGTATGAAGCTGAACTTGAAGAGCTTAAATCAGCACTTACTGACTTTATCATTTTCTTCTCCCAGTTCTTTACACTTTACATGTTTTGCATTTGCATTTTAGATTAAGCCCTAGGAGATGTGTGTAAGATTAATGCGTGATTGATAGCAGCTTCAGGATATTCAGGTAGCAGTAATAAGAGTATTATTGGCAGTGAATATTCATAGGGATAGATCAGCTCAGGGGATTAAAAGACACATCCTGGAGGGGTGGATATAAAGAAAAATGGGGGCAATCAAGTAAATGAAGCAGAAAAGGTGTAGCTTTATTGGCCCTTTACAGTCACTGTCTCTGAGCCTCCTTCAGTTCATAATTACTATTGCCAGAAGATAACAGCTATTAGCAGTGGCTGCAGATCCCTGGGCTCTTTGAAGTTCTGAACAATAGACCACAGGAGGTACTACAGGACCTTCTTCATCTTCTCTGGTCTACACCATCCCTGGGTCATGCAAACTGCTGACGGTTGTTCCCACCAGCAGCGTTCTCCGTTGCCTTTGATAGCAGCCACCCCTGTAATAGCTTTGAGGAACAGGTTTCATTTCAGTAGAATAAAAATCGTTTGTTGCCTGATCATATCAAAACAACTGCAAGGAAGGCAGTCCTTGTATCTGCATGGGCAGAAAGGAGCTGGTTTGGGCAGTGTCGGGATCCCGTTAGGGAACTTTCTCTTCCTTCAGCCATCTGGTTGAACCCAGTGACAGCAGCACCCCGAGGTCCAAGCTGGGTTCACCTCAGGTATGAGTTTATATGTGGGAAATAAAGCATTGGGCTCATCCTCAGATCCCACAGGCACAGTGAGATGCAGAGGGCACAGAAGGTCAGCACTCATCTCTCAATTAAACCTGCAATCTAATAATAAAATCTCAAAATAAAACCCAACATTGCTCTTTAATTCAAGTGTTTTCCTTAATTGCTTGCAGTTTACTAAGAGATTCCTCCTGTACACAACAAAAGTCATAGATATATTTTAATTTCTCCATAAGATAAAAACACTGTTTAACTCTTTGCCGTGTGGTTTTGCACTAATTTTATACCAGTAAGATGTTAGAACACAGCACCCGTGTTTTCACATGCCGCACGGGTACAAGCAGATGCTTTGTTGGCTTGCCCACTGCCAGCTATTTCACCTGTTTTGTCTAGGGCTTTGCAGCACCAGTAATAACTCCTGCTGAGCACGCGTTTTTATGCTTTCCATGTGCAGAAACCACAGGAAGGACAGAGCTCTCCCTACGTGCCTGACACCTGCCAGGTGCTGCTCGAGACTTTCTGCACCGTTTTTGCACAACACCCTCGGTACAGCCCAGGAGCCTGCATGAGTGCCTTTGCAGATGGGGAAATTGCTTAGGTCTCTTCGCAGGTGTTCTCTGAATTAGCCAGCTCGGAAGGTGGAAGCAAAAACACCCTCTCCTTGGATCACAGAAAATCGGTCAGAGGAAATTCACGGATCCTCAAATCTGGTCACTTACTATCCCAAGTAACCACATGATGTAATCACGTCCATAAGCAGCAAGGCTTAGCCTGTGCTTTTCCTATATCGAAGCTGCTGCAGAGGCCCAGAGTTCTGATGGATAGAAACCTTGTTCTGGAAAAGAAAGTATCACAGCTTGAGTTTTAATTGTGGCCAGATGATCTCAATTTGTTCCTGTTCAGTTGGTTCCTCAACACCAGCCTTAGACAGCTCCTCTCACTCCCAGCTGCTCAGGTACCTGTCAGCGTATAATCATTTCTGATCTCAGTTTCGTTTCTGTAAGTGAAGGTGTGATACTGAGGGGAGTTCATCTGGACCACCAGTTTGTTGTCTGAGTGAGTACATGGTGGGGTGACAGCAGCATCGTGGAGTGCTGGAAATACCATGGGAGGTTGGAGAGAGGGCTCTGCCATAGCTGGAGGTGGAACTGCCCCCTCTTTATGTAATGGCGAAGTGGTAAAACGTTTCTGATCCCTAAAATAGTGCTTTGCTGTAACCAAAGCAAGGTTGTCCTTTGAACAGTGTAAATGCAGATCTCCTGTGTGAGCAAATTGCCTTTAGACCTTGTTCTTTGATTTATCTCCTCTTGCTGTGTGTGGGGCATGACAGAAGGCACTCAACTCCAGTCTTGCTTTCTACTTCAGCAGATTTCAGTCTGTCCTGAGATACTGCAAGAGACTCTGAAGAAAGCCCTCAGGATCTCTAGAAAGCCTCTCCCCTGCTCCATCTCTAGGGCTGGGTTTGGCTCTGTTTTGTGCTGTGGGTGTTGCCTGCTTCCTCAGGGCCTCCCAAACGATGCCTGGAGATGCTCACTGCATCTCTGACTCTCTGCCCGCCATCCCAAAAACTGTCTGAGGCAGATGGGCTCAGCTGTTTGCCAGAAAAGGGCTGCCTCTCCTTGGAGAGGACTCTGGGGAGCTGCAGCACAGCAGTGCTGGCAAAGCCCCTCTGTCTCCCAGAGGGAAGCACAGGGTGCACAGGTCCTTCACGGCCAGCGGGCAGCACCCACATTATGTACGTGTATTGGCAGTATGTGAAGCTGGAATCTGTGGGCAGAGATATGTTGTAGTGCCAGGGCTATTCCCCTTGCCTGAGCCTCTTCTGCATCAGGCTAGACCATCTGGGTCCCATCCTACCCTGCTCACCCCTGCAATGACCTGTGCCTTCCCTCGTCCTCCTCCAGCCCCTGGTCTGGGGGCTGCCTCTGTGTCTGCTCTGCTCCATTCTTGCTGGGGAGCAGAGGAGTTAAAGAGGTAGAAAACAAGACCCACATTGCAAGCTATATAGCCCCAAATCTTGAAAGCTTCAGGATAACACAAGCCTCTTGTTGGAAGCCACTCATCCACCATAGCCTTGGCTTACAAGCTGAATCTACCTGCATTTCTCCTGGAAAACTGTTCTCCTAGCCATCTGACATGACGTGAGTTCATGGCTCTGCTGGAAATCCTTGCTGTCAGACTTGTGATTCAATATGCTTGGCTTCTAGCTCTCCAGGGTGGTTGTTGCCTGACCTTCCCTGGTCTAGCATGCTGGACTTCAGATTCTTCTTTTTGTCTCCAACGGGGCTCTTTCCTTGCTGAACTGTTCATTCCCAGCAGCCTGTGCCTTTTCCTACCCCCACCGTTGTTATTCTAGGAAAAGCAAAATCTGTTTCCTCCTTGTGGACCTGGAGGACCTCTAGTTCTGCACTAGCGCTGATGTGGCACAGCTTCACTTCTTTCCTTGCTCTCATTTTTTTTTGCATGTCCAAAAATCTCAGTGTTACTTACTGATCAACTGTTTGCTGCAAACAGAGCACTGCCCACTGCTCCACCTCTCCATCTGACCCTGGGCTGTGCAACTTCACAGGGCTCCCTCCCTCACTAGCTGGAGGTGGCTGTGCAGAATTTTCCTGTGCTACCAGCAAGTATGTTTTACTCTTTATTTTGGGTTCGTTTTTCCCCGAGCTGTGCAGCACAGACCCACTTGGCTGTTGCTGGTGATGGAAGCAGCTCCTGCGGTCTGGAGCTGCCTGCAGTTCTGCTGCGTAAGACATTTCCTTGCACCCATGTTACTCTGAGTCTTCCCTGCTCCTACTGCTTTGCCAACAGCCTGCCTTGCCTGCAAAAGCAAGAACCTTACCTCTTGTCCCAGGAAGTAGGGTATGGCAAGATATCAGTGACCCAGCTCTGTGCTAGAGCTGGCTTGGGGCATGGGTTGCCTGTGACCTGGGAACTAGCTGAATATGGGCAAGTCTGTGGTTTGCTAGGAGGAGATAGGTGTGGAGCTGTTGGAAGGGGTCTAGGCTGTGATATGGTTTGTTGCTGGGTAGCAGCCAGGCTGGTCCTGGCTGCTGAGCTGAGGCAGGAGCTCACCTCTTTGGCAGCCCACACTAGTTAGCATTCCCTTTTTAACCCTTTCTATCAAGATCTCTGGGTCTTCTCTTTGATTTCCCTGCGCTATGTGGACTTGCGCTTCAGTTTCTGATGAGTGGTACAAAGCTGATTTTTGCTGAAGTGTTTGCAGGCTTTGAGATGTTGCAAATGTTCCTGCTGCCTGGGTGTGAAGCACTGCTCTGTACCAGCAAGAGGGGGGGACGGCCCCAGGTCTAGCTCTCCACTGTGGCTCCATCAGAAGTCTGGCTCATAGGAGATGGTGTGGAGCAAGCTAGGCTGACAGCATGCATGCTGGACGACAGAACTGGGGTTCAAAATAATGACGGAAGAAATCTGCAAATCTACACTATATTTCTGCAACAGACTTGTGAATACAGAAAGTTTAGTCAGATTTTGCTGATACTTGCTGATGTCAAATACATTTTGATCTTTGCCTCCACACTCCTGTGTTTCTGTAGATGCTGTCCTGCAGACGGGAGAACCTGTGCCTGAAGGCAGCAAGAGTTGTCTGGGGGACATATTGTAATGGGTGGCTTGTTGTGCAACCACCATGAGATGGCATGGATGTTAGCTTCTGCCAGGCTTTTGGGTTTGCTTTTTTGCTGCACTGGTGAAGACCCCTCAGTGTTTCCTGCCACAGTTTTGGCTCTGCTATAGCTCTCACCCTTCAAAATGCCCTGTTATGTCCAGGTTGCCCATCACCTCCCAGCTCAGTGAATCAGACTCTCATTAGCTCTTGTCCCCTGCTCCTTTTTCTCACTCTGCTGCTTTAATCCTGCTCTGAGCTGACAAGCAAAACGTATGGAACCAATGGCTAGGATACGCAGTCAAGATGTGAGGGGATTAGGTACCATAAGGTGGTGGTGTAATATGTATGTCCATGAGCTCCTCAGCACATTTGCTGGCAGGTGTGCATCCAGAAAACAGGATGGTGGCTGTCCTGTGCTCACATGGGTGCCAAAGGACTTGACGGCACTTCACCGGTTGTATACATTGGGTTGTCTTTACTTGCTTCTGCTTGAGGGCTCACAGTCTGGGATTGAGTTTGGTGACCCTTCTAACTTACTGCCCTTTGAGTAAGTGTCACTTCTTCTTATGACCTCTAGCAAGGGAACTGCTGGCAAGCTCATTTTTGGAAGAAAAGTTAACAATATAATTTCAGCTCAGTGAAGAATTTCCTGGCAGTGGCTATGGGTGTTCGAACCTCGAGAAGGTTGTTAATGCTCCAGTGAGCAGAAGAGTAAGGACTACCTGACAAGGCTGATATTGGTGTGATAGGCAAGCTGAGCTTGTGCTCTCCAAGATGGTATAGAAGGGCCCAAATCGGCATCCTTAAACTCTGGAAGAACCTTTGTCCATGTTAAATCTTTAACTGGCCCATTTATCAGCTTTGGGTTTACCCCGAACTTCAGATTTAGTTGCTTCTATGCTTTTGCAGATCTATTAGCTTACAGTTGTAGAAAAATTCACTGCAAAAATCGGCATGTTTCTCATTCAAAAGCAATGTGTGCTGACAAACGTCAGCGCATAAACAGAGCAGAGACCTGGGGAGTGACAGTCCATTACAGACAGGCTGTGAGGCAGGAGAGGGGCAGTTCTGGCTGAGTTAGAGCCCTGAAGGGAGCAGCCAGCGGCAGAGAGTGGAGCATTGTCTCTGAACTCAGACTTCACAGGTTTTTGTAGAGTTTTGCAACTCCAATATTCAGACAGTCACAGGTTTCTGATAATTTACTTGATGTCTTAGAAGGTATTGCAAAAACCTAATCATGTGGAGTGTTGCTTTGCTTAAAGAATAATACTAAGTATTGATATAATAGTGACACACACTGTAACTACCTAAAAGGAGGTTGTAGTGAGGCTGGTGTTGGTCTCCTCTCCCAAGTAACTAATGACAGGACAAGAGGTAATGGCCTCAAGTTGCGCCAGGGGAGGTTTAGTTTGGATATCAGGAAGAAGTTATTTACTGAGAGAGCGGTTGGGCGTTGGAACAGGCTGCCCAGGGCAATGGTGGGGTCACCATCCCTGGAGGTGTTCAAAAAACAAATAGATGTGGTGCTTCGAGACATGGTCTAGTGTCAGGGAGATGTTGGGGTGAAGGTTGGACTTGATGATCCTAGAGGCCTTTTCCAACTTTAATGTTTCTATGATTCTGTGAAAAGTGTTCTAAAGCACTCCTTTAGCATCTGACATGCTAGTCCAGAAATGTCCCTTCTTACGTGGAACATCCAGTAATGATGCCTCTGTGCCATGTGGCATCCCGTTCATCCTCCACATTCATTATTTCTATAGTTTTGAGTTCTCATTCTCTTCAATGTCTGATGTGTGAGGTAGGAGAAAAGGGGGAGAAATGAATAAATCAGAATAATGAAGAAGAAAATTTGCTCTATTTGCAGTCAGTTTGGAACAGTCTATATGTAAGCCTTTTTGATGAAACCCAGAATGTATGAATACTAGTTGTTAGCAAGAAATAGTATTAATAGACAACTGCAAAATATTCTTTCCACAGGAAAGGCCTTGCAGCCTGAGGCAATATTTCCACAGTTTTCCAATGGCTCTGGTCACTTATAATGGGTTTTCTCTATTTTATGCAGCTGTGGTCTGGCATGTTGTATGACTGGGAAAATTTTCAAGTTATGATTTGCAGACACTGAGTTATTAAGATAGAATAATAGCTGCCTTTGTCTTTTTAATTTTTTTTTCCTGAGTTGGAACAATTTATTTTTCAAAACAGCAGGCTCTGAATGTCTTTGGTTTTTCTAAAGGCAGGATGGTTCCATCCTCTCTGTGTGAAAACATGCAATGAGTTTTTCAACCTCTTCTCTTAGCACACAAAACATAGGGTATGGGCTCCTGGATTTTATTTTCCCTTTGGCTTCTGCAAAGCTCAGGTAGTCAAGTCCTCTAATCCTTTTTGTGCCTCTATTTATGCCTGGGACACTTACCTGCTTCCCACGTGTGTCCTGAAAATAAGCACTGCAGAAACTCAAATTCTTGTGTTGAAGGTATAAAGAGCAAATAGCTGCTGCCTTCTTGTTGTGCTGGTCTGGGAACAGGCTCAGCGCCTGGGAAGGATGGGTTTGCACATGACAGCAAAGTGTGTTCTGATCTGATGCTGGAAATGTGTATTGTGCTTGCAAGGTGTAGGTCAGGGACTTCTTGTTCCTAATACTGAGCCTTTATTTTACAATTTGCTGAACAGCAGAGAATAGATGAATGCAGCCTGATCCTGGCTAGGCAATGGCCAAGCCCATGAAGAGCAGGTATGGTTTGCATAATGCTACAGTCTGCACTGACAGTTTCCTTATGTGGAACATAACGACAGCTTCAGAGAATGTCTCATTCCAACAAGAAAAAACCCTAGGCAGTAATGTAGAAATAACTGGCCTGTCTTGATCCATGGAAGGAGAGCTCACTTGCCCGCAGGCTGATTGTGCTTGTGCTTGGCTATGGGAGATATTGGCTCCTGATCCTCCCTCCCTCCTGTCTCATTTCTGGATCTCATCCTCAAAATTGTGCACACGTAATAGTGCAAAAGTGGAAGAAAAATCCAAGGAATAAATAAGGTAACAGGAATACCATGAAACTTTTATTCTAAACATTTTCCTGGAAATAATTCCCTCTTTTGCTTAAGCTCCCAGGAGAACTCCCCTGGCTACCAGTGGGGGTGCTTCTGTCACTAGAACTGTCTTGAACCATATCTCCAGGCACTGACCGTCACCGAGGCCATGTGTCTTCGCCAGTAGGTTTGGATATGCAATAGGGGTGACAACTCCTGTCCATCTGTAGTGCCATTTTAATAAACAGTGAATGGCAAAACTATGCACCAAACCCACTGAAAGTCCAGAGCAAAACATCCTCAAAGGAGTCCAGTTTCACTTGGTGTCAGAAAGGGAGTTTCTAAATCAACACTAGTTCTGCTTGTCTAGTAAAAAAGAGCAAGTTAATTATTCCCTGCCTGACACAGAACTGGTTTTGTGTGATTTGCAGATCTTGATCCTTGTCTCCTTTATCCGCCTTTTTTTTCTCTCTCACCACCCACACAAAGCTTCTCTTTCTACCTACTTCTAGCTCCTGTGTGATGATACTAGTTATTACCTCCATTTGTCGTGTTAGGCTCAAAATACTCTCTGACATCAGCCTCCTGCCATAGCTGATGGAAGCAGCCCTGTCATGCTGGGCACCTGGGGAGAGCAGCCCAGAACCCAGCAGCTGTCCTGACCTGCTACATGACCACAGGCATTGACAACCAGCAAGATCTGTCCAGCTATCAGCACAGCAATCGCTGAGTGTGTTCTGCAGGCAGCACAGCTGTATTGCCTTAAACAGGTAAAACAGGCAAAAAAGAAAGGTAATTGAGTAGCAGCCCAGGAGAAAGCCTTATTTTGTGGATTCTGTTCAAACCTAACCTGGAGAACCTTCCTGACTTCCAGTTCTAACATTGCAAATAGGTGTTAGAGAGTTCTTTTACAGCTGAATTTTCGGTTAACACAGTAAAGACTTTTTTTGGTGAAAATTCTTTAAAACATCCAGTGCATTGCTCACCTGTCTATCATTGTTTGGAGGAGTGTGTTGGTATCTGCACAAATATGCACAGCTACAGCACAAAATGGATTTCAATAAGAAGAGGATTAATATACTTTTGTATATGTTAATATTTTGCTGACCTTTTTTTTTTCAACCCATGAGGTATTCTATAGGCTATGTCTTGGCCAAGGGAGAAAAAGCCCTTATTGTGGGTTACATAAAGGCATTTTCCATAAAAAAACCATGCCAGTGAAGAGCAATTCTAACAGATCATTCTGCAGCTGCTTTCTGTGCTCAGAACAGCTGACTGAGCCTGTTTTATCTCCTATGTACAGCAGTTCAGAAAATGCAAGACACCTGGAAAATAGTCTTAAGATATAGGATGGTCAGCCCAAATTCCAGGAGCAAGATGCTGATTGCCCTGTACTAGGGCATTTTATTGGAAAAGCTGTGTCTACTCTTTGCTTCCAGAGAAGAGATGCGATGCTTCTGGATTTACTCTAAAGGACACCCTTGTTCACAAATGCTCTGACGTTAGAAGGAACTCCTCTAACCTGAAAGACAGATGGAAAAGGGACTGAGGTGGAAAGCAGAACAGGCAACAAATGATACTGCTATAAGAATCCAAGTGTACAATCTGTTCTGTCACTGCTGGCTCCAAAGAGTTGTTTGGATGGAGGAGATAATGTTTGATGTGGGAAAAAGACTAGGTTAAACTAGACTACGGAGTGAAGCCAGATCTTGACTTAAATTTATCTTAAATTTTTTTTGTTTGGAGACTGTGTGCCAATTGCACAGTCTCTTGACCTGGGTCTCAAGCTGGTTTTGTACACCCACTTGGTGGTTTCTAAAAGCATTCCTCTTCAGAGGTGATGAACCCCTCAGCTCCTGTTAGCTTTAACAGCTGGGGAGGGGGGGTAGGGCGCTTTTTTTGTTTTGTTTTGTTTATGGTTGGGACACTGGGCCTGACGTCTCAGGTATTATTATCACATACTTAAAGTGGACTTCAAGGATGCTACTTTTAATACTTATCCCACTGTGAAGGAGTATGACTCTGTTATCTTTTTTAAAGTCAGCTGATAGAAACGCTATTGCAGGCATTCACAAGGTCCTCATTTTCTGTTTGTGTTTCTAGTAGGAAGTAAATCAAGAAGCTTTTCCTGATTCAGCTCAAAGTTGTTTCTCTGCCTGCTACCTTCTCATGTGTACTACAGACCAGAGTAAAGTTGCACTGATTTTTACCAAGGAATTGCTTCTTCAGACAGAAATTAAAAGGAGAACTGGAGCTAGGACTTGAAGTTATTACTGTGAATTTACATATGAAAACTTGCTGTTAATAACTTTCCACATCACAAAAATTTCTCATAGTAGAAATACACCACTTGATGAAATTACCTATTAGAATATTATTTTTTTTCTGAGAGACTTAGTTGTTTGACACTGTACAAATATTTTTATATTAATTCAGCTGGCACTGCAGTGTGTTCTAACCATTGTTGGAGTAAGCACACAAGAATGGAAATAAAAGAACAAAGATGCCTTGATGAAATAGGCAATTCTGTGAATACAATAACTAGAGGAGACCTAAAACTAAACTTCTCTATAATGTGGTCTTTTATTATTTTGCAAGATTGTTCTTTTAACAAAAAGGACAAGTACGTATCTGTTTGTTATCCAGATGTTTCCGGATACCTCTGCCAAGGCCGGTCCTGCTGAATGCAAGACAAGTGATGCAAGAAATTAATGGGCAGCAGAACAGGAAAATGCTGCTGTGCTTGCAGGGGAACACAGTTACCCTGGACAAGACCTTGCTCTGCCCCAAATGCTGCACATGCATCTGCCCACGGGCTCCTGAAAAAGAAGCAAACGTTTCTCTTCCAAGAGGCATTTTTGTACCTGCTGCTTTAAGTGAAAGAAAGCTTTTCGTTGGTTTTGAAACAAAGCTGTGACTTCCATTTTCCCCCTGCCCTAGCCTTCCACGAGAAAGGTTCAGGCCTGTTTGGGTACCAGGAGGGCAGCTCGCTGTGGTTTCTCTCACTTGCTCTTGCTGCAGTAATGCTCATTCCCCTCCTCAGATCCTGTCCACAGGGAGCTCAGCCGAAGCAGATGGGACCCTCTGTCCCTTGTCCCATGACAGGCTGCACCAATTACATTACAGAAATGCAGAGAGGTGTTATCTGCTGAGTTCCCTTGTGTTAGTCCCTGTTGAAGCCTTGTGGGGCTCTTGAGCTCCTCTCTGCCTTTGCAGCCACGGACCTTCCTTGAAGGGTGGGAGCTGCTCTGCAGCAACAGCTGGGACAGTGATGTCTCTGCTCCAATACTTCTCTAGCTGTCTGCTAGCGCTTTGTCAAATCTGGATGTAGCATCACAGTGGAAGCTTCTGCTCTTCTGATCACGGCTGCATCCTTTCCAAAATTGTTCCTTCTCCAGCTCTTTGGCAGTTTCACTGTGACCATGAGGGATGAAGATTAACTAGCAGGAACTGGGGCATTACCAAGAGACAGGGCTCAGGAGGTTGAAAACTTGTCCCAGATGACTAGTTTTTATGGACTGGGAGCAGAATTAATCTGTGTGTCTTGGTGTGACTTCATTCTTTTGCCTAGAAGAGCTAAAGCTATGTGTGATATCACAGACACAGCCAGCTATGGCAGGAGTTGGGGGCCTCGGGCACACAGCTTGGGACTGGTGCTTGGACTAAAGAGCTTCAAGGCAGGAAATAACCAAGTGTCAAGTCCTGTAGGTACACACAGCTTGGTGTCCAGAGCTACCCATGCTGAGCTGCCCCACTGCAACAGCAGAACGACCTGCTGCTGAGACCCTGAGGATAATCCCTCATCAGCTTCATAAACCAAATGCAGCCTCTCTGTTTCTGCCTTGGGCAATAAAGACCTGAAAGGACCTGGTGCGGGCAACACCAGGAAAAGCTGAGGAAAGCTTGAGTCTCCTTCGTGAGTGTGGCAGCGGTGCTAGTACTTCTAGCAAGGCTCTGCAGCGAGGTTGTTGGGCTCTGGACGCTGATAGCTCACAGCTGCAGGGCCAGCACCAGAGCTCTGTGCTGCCTTGATAAAAACCAAACCGGTTGAGTGGTGCTAGGTGTCCTTGTAGCTGCCTAATAGAGCAGAGGTGCTGATTTTTTAATTGTTGTTATTATTTAGCACTGTATTATAACATCCAACTTCTAAAAGTGCTAGTGGAGCAAAAACCAAGGAATGCTCCTGCTCTCACCATTGCTGTGACACTGCAGGGACAGATGCAGGACCATGCAGGGGCACACAAAGTGGCCCCACTTAGATTAAACCCCTTTCTGCATATTCATGTCCTTTACGGGACTGTGCTTTTTAGGCTCAGTTTTGTAATTCTGAATTTCAAAGGCACATCCATGACTAACCACTTTTGTGTAAAGCTAAATTATGGCAGTAAAAGACTTCTCAGTTATTAGCCTGGCACAAAACACTACACCACGAGCAGGCAGCAGAAGGTTTAAATGAGCTCTGCAGGCTCTCAAAGATGATACCTACAAAGGGGATACAGCTTAGGGTGAGGACTGGACAGTCTGTATGACCACATTACTTAAATAGTGATGGGAAGCAAATGGTGAGTATCTACAGCAAGCCACGAGGGAAGTACTAGGTGGGAAAACGTGTTGTGAAGTTTGGCCTCTGAGGGAGATGCAGAGATCTCTGCACAGTTCCCACACTTGTTCCAAACCAAGGATTGTTAATTTTCTGGCTATGCAATTAGTCTGTTTCACTGTGAAAGCTCAGCGATGGATATTTTACCATGTCCCTTGGGAACCTCGTTCATTAGTTTATAATTTTAATTAAAATTGTGCTGCTTGATTTCTTTGAACTACTGACTTCACTGGAGTGGTGCCATTATCTTGCAGAACAGACGGACACACCTGATGCTGGCTGGCTCTAACCAGTACTGTGCGTGGACCCTAAAGAAAGCCAGAAGGCCTTGGCACTTTTAGTACTTACAGGCACGTCCTGTTTCTGGCAGCATTTCCCTGATACGATACCTCGTGCGCCCATTCACTGTGCCTTCAGGTCCCATTGTTGTTCCCACCCCTGGTGAACAAGCCATTAGCTTCCTTGGTGCTGCGAGACACTGGACATGTCTTCAGTGGTTGACAAGGCAGATTAGAGATGCAAGGGGCAGCCTGGGTTTGTGCAGTCACACAAGTGTGCTGCTGGTTGTGGAGATGGAAGAGAAAGGGAATATACCAGTAAAGAGCCCCCCATTCACCTTAGCTGGTGGTGCCTGGCTGACACACAGCCACATCAGTCCAAAACTTTACTGGAGATTAGCAGGGGAGAGATGTATTAAGTGCTCTGCAGAGCCTGAACAATGAAATTAACCTACAAGTGAGGAAAGAGCCTGTGCCAAGAGATTTTTATCTTCCATGAATGAGCTGGATACCGAGGAGCTCCTGGCTTTTATGAAAGGCAGGAAACTCAAGCTCCTATTTTATGAGCCAAGAGATCTGACCACTGTGAAGCAACGTCTGTGTCATTAACTTGGCTAGACAGCCCAGAATGTGTCAGGACAAGGGTGGTGACTAATACTGCTAGAAATGCTCCCGAATTACTCGGGAGCAGCTGCTCTCAGGGCACCCGCTGTGCCCGCGGGGTCTGTCCCAGCAGCACAGGGCAGTGGGGGCACCTCTGCCAGCTCCCGGCTTCTCTGGGCAGTGCTGCAGGTACTGCTCCCTGGCCAATTCGCACAGTACCTTCTGACAGTTCAAAGTGCAACCCTGCCCAAACGTGGGAAGAGGGAAGCAGACAGCAAGGGAGAGGAGCAGTGTGTTTCTAGGAAATGGGATGACTTTGCTGGCTTGGGTGTCTCCACGTAACTGCACCCACTACCCTGCTCTGTCTCCTGCTCTTCACAAATGAATCCCTTTGGTCTGGAAATGAGTTTGGTTTCTTGCCTTGGTTGCCCCAGCTGCTGAGGCACACCAGGCGCACCCTGGCCAGCCTGCCATGCTGGTGTCAGTGGCTGAAACAACTGTTTCCTCTCTTGTGCCACTTTTCTGCTCTCTTCTAGAGAGGAATGAGGCCTTCTCTGTTTTTCTTTTGCAGCCTGAACTATGCAGTCATTTAGCCCTTGCTGAAGCAGGCTGATTTCCTGGTGGTGACCTCTTTTGAGTCTGTTGAAATCAATCCAGCTCTCTTGAATGTAGACAGCAAGAGCAAACGTAATTTCTTGTGCCAGAGATGGAAATGAAATATCAAACCCAATGGCAGACTCTTAAGGACCTGCAGGAGTAATTCCTCTCCAGGCTCATCCTACCTCTTTTCTTACTGTTTTTCATTGTCTCTCTTGTAGCCAGTTCCTTCCTACTTTGTATCTTGTCTTCACAGAATCACAGAATCACAGAATCACAGAATTGTTATGGTTGGAAAGGACCTCCAGGGTCATCAAGTCCAACCTTCTCCTAGCATCACTCTAACCACTACACCACTACACCAAATCCTCTCTAACCACTACACCATATCCTCAAGCACTGCATCTATTCGTTCCTTAAACACCTCCAGGGATGGTGACTCCACCACCTCTCTGGGCAGTCCATTCCAGTGCCTAACTACCCTCTCGGTGAAGAATTTCTTCCTAATATCCAATCTAAACCTCCCCTGACGCAACTTGAGGCCATTTCCCCTCGTCCTATCATTACTAATTTGAGAGAAGAGACCAACACCAGCCTCACTACAACCTCCTTTTAGGTAATTGTAGAGGGCAATGAGGTCTCCTCTCAGGCTCCTCTTCTCTAGACTAAACAAACCCAGTTCCTTCAATCGCCCTTCATAGGGCATGCTCTCCAGCCCTTTCACCAGCTTCATTGCCCTTCTCTGTACCCGCTCCAGCACCTCAGTGTCCTTCTTGTACTGTGGTGCCCAGAACTGGACACAGTACTCAAGGTGCGGTCTAACGAGTGCTGAGTACAGGGGCACAATCACCTCCCTACTCCTGCTGGTCACACCATTTCTGATACAGGCCAGGATGCCGTTGGCCTTCTTGGCCACCTGGGCACACTGCTGGCTCATGTTCAGCCGGCTGTC
>JAVFHW010063778.1:20510-42363 GCA_032159205.1 Eurystomus glaucurus suahelicus
GGGTTTCCAGTTGGCTTAGAAGGTGGTTAACTACCACTTCCTGGATTATGAGGGTATTATTCTGGTCTCCATTCCTATCTTCCAGTTCAGGAGATTGAATACCATGAGGATAACCAGACTGACTATTAAAGACTGAGGCAAAGAAGGCATTAAGCACCTTAGCCTTTTCCTCATCCTTGGTAACGATGTTCCCCCTTGCATCTGGTAAAGGATGGAGATTCTCCCTAGTTCTTTTCTTGTTGTTAATATATTTGTAAAAACTCTTTTTGTTGTCTCTGTTGTCTGTTGTCTTTTAGCAGAAGCATCTTTAAAAGTTTTCTCATCTCTCTTTGATACTGTGTCAGCTGCTTCTGTGAAGTCCAAAGGGATGAGCTCCAAGGGGATTCCTTTGGCTTTCAAAGAAAGAATAAAGTCTGACAAAATTCCTCTTTGCAAAGTCCACATTTAATGTTACTGTATTTTTCATTATCTTTTACTACTTCAAAATTTAAGTTCTAGCTTTCTACTGCAGTTAGACCACTGGGCCTGAAGTGGTGGGGCCTGAGTTGTGGGCCTCAAGTTGGAGTTGACCTGTGAATGAGTCACAATCTAGCAGAATGTTTTGTTTTTCCTATTGGCTTCATGTTCCAGAGGCAGAACCTGGCCCACCTGTGTCTCTGTGGCTCTGCCCTCACCCAGGTGGTTATGGTTGGGGTGGTGGGTGAGGCCAGGATTATATCAACCAGGAACCGAGCAACTGGAAGGGCTTTCTGTTGGGCATGGCTTCTGTTGGGGCTGGTTGCATCTTGCTGAGATCTCTTGGTGGTGTCCTTCCATGTGAAGGGCCACTGAGGAGCCATCTCTGCCTGTTGTGTCCAGCAGGTGATGCTGGCACCACAGTGGGCAGTGGAGGAGCTGGGCCCACAGGAACCTATGGCAGGACTGTCTGAAAGAAGACTTCTGAGGGGATGTTGCTGAGTTCAGTGTTGGCCTGTGTGATCAGGCAACTGATGGCAGCATAAAACGATGATGGCTGAACCAGCACAAAAGGGCCTCAACCTTTCCTTGTTAAGTCTCCCTTCTTAACTATCAATATGGTTTTGTATTTCCCTAATCATATAGTAATGTCCCAGATGGGCTCAAATACGGCTATTTCTGCACTACATGTGTCAGTCCACTCTAGTTGAGTTTGTGAAACTGTGGTTTTTCCCCCCCATCTCTGGGCAGAAAAAAAGAGGCTATTACAGTGTTTATTTATCATATTATCCATCTTGTGGTTTACTTCATATCCCAAATTACTGTTAGCTTGCAGCCAACCTGAGATTAGCATTTCTCCCATTTTCTCTGTAAAAAGACCCTCCCTTCTCCTTTCTTTGGTCTACCAAACTTTTCTGTTTGTTTAATACCTTCTCTGAGGTGTCTCTTGGTCTGAGGATTGCCAGAGGTGATAACCAAATGGTTTTGAACTGTCATGTATTGGTTCCTTTGTTTTTAGTCTCTATTCAATTCCCCTTGGAGTCTCTGCATGCTCCAGCTACTCTTCTAAGGTGCTGAAGTGGGGACTTGGGCTTGCAGTGCTGCTCCAGACTTTACCACTTTTGCATGAGATACAAGTGCCAGAGCAGTTTAAAAGCTTTTCTTCTACTTTTGGTCCTTGAATTCATCAGTCTAGCTGATTTCTCAGTTCCTAAAGCTGATCAATTTGCCATTTGGAATTGGGAATTTGGAATACGACCTATGTTTCTTAATTAATATGTCTAAATTAATATGGGCTCAATTGATAATAATTTACTTTTACCGATTGCCTTTTCAGGAGCTCTGCTACTGAAACTGTACACTGGAGCAACCACCACCACGTGTCACTCTCAAGGGTTGTACTCGTGGCACTGCAGTCTCCTGTCTCTGCACTTCTTTGCATTCCTTTCACGCTGCCTTCATAACTGTCCTCATCTTTGTCTCTGCTTCCCAAGCAGATAAATCTCTGCTCTCCTGTTCACTGCCCTTGGCTGGTGACTTCTTAACTCCTTCACTCTCCCGCCTCCATCGGCCCTGCCCTTTCATTTAGAGCTCAGCAGTTCATGGTCCATCAGCTGAGAGTGAAGCCTAAATAGGAAAAGGCTTATTCACGCGGATCAGGTGATGGGGCACTCACTGCTAAGCCTGGCCTGGGGAACAAAGCATTTTTGGGGCTTGCCAAGTTGCCTCTAAGGATGCAAAAACCACCTCCTGTGCAATTCCTTCCCTCAACAGAGTGGATTCAAACCTCCCCACATAGCCATAGGGTGCACGTGATTATGTAGGCACAGAGCAACATTCATGGCTGCTGTGCCCTTGGAGGAACTGGCAGAGGCTCACAGCTGGCTTTAGCTTACTCTCTATCAGCTTTAGCTAAGAATTAATAGCATACAAGCTTCTTCCATACCCTCAAACGTGGGCAGCCAGAGCCTTCCCTTGTTGCAGTTTGCAGATATCCACATTCTGGTTAATTATATAATTGAGATGTTCCTGGTGATTTAAAAGACTTCTGACTAAGCTATTGGCATAAAGGGGAAAAACTGAAAGCCAGAGTCAGGGGGAATCAAGAATTCAACAGAAGCCTTTGAACCAGCTTTCATTTACATATGAATAACGTTGATCTGCGAAGGGAATTGTGTCCAGCCATTCCCAACAGAGGCACCAGGCAGAAACTGGTTCCTTGCTGGGAATGCTCCCCCAGTTCCTACTAGGATTATTTTCTCTACCATGCTTTCATGAGCATGTATTTCTGCCTCGTTACATAGGATCTCATCCATATATAAATTCCTTGATCTCAGAGACATTGAATCACAGAGTCCAGATCGACTGTGGTATGTGGAATAGCGACAGAGGTATGGTCCTGGAGGTCTGGGAGTTATCACAGGCTGATGTAGGAACAGAAGCAGCAAGGAAGATGTTAAAGTGCCTCGGTGGGTGTTCTGGGTGGTGGGACTGTCCTGCAGGGACACTTGCTCTGCTGCTCGGGGCCAAGGTGGTTGCTCCATTCTTGATGTCAACCTTGTGAATTGCTTTAGCTTCTTGATGTCAGAGACGAAGGACTTTGCAGGTTTTTACTTAGAGGAGGCACTCGAGCATAATGTATAGCCTATAAACTGCTTAGGAGGCTCTAAGCTTTACTTACCATTCCTTCTGGGGTAACCAGCGTCATGTGCCTAGTCTGACTAATGCTTTTTGAGATGCAGTAGATTAAAGGTGAATGTGTTGTTTTGGATTTAGCAATGAAGTGGCAGCATTTCTCATCGCTCTTCGCTTACAGCTCATCGTGGAAGATGAACTCTTCCTCTTCCTGAAACCTGACAGTCATCCCTGACTGACAACTGCAGTTCAGTGCTTACATCCCTGCCCTCTTCACACACATCTGTAAACACACCTGTATGCTGCTGTCCTAGTGCCACGCTATGTGAGATATAGCAAGTTAAAGCTTCAATTTTCATATGCAGATGTTTTTATTTTTCTACAATTTTTCTGAATGTCACTTAGAAGGTGTGGTCAGTAGGTTGGTGGTTTGCATTCTTACCTGGCCACATGTAAGGGGAAACTGGCCAGAATTTTTTTGAGGAGAGTATAAGAAAAAAAGTCTTGCAAATAGACTGTCTGCCTCCCTCCACACAGGCTGATAATCCCTTGCTAAAGGGGCTTCTGCAGCTGCACACCTTCACTCCTATAACTAAGGCTGAAACTGTACTTTAATTTCCCAAATGGTCTGTGCAAGCATTGTTTGAATCTGGATGTCACTCCAGATCCCTCTGACAGCATAGAAGGTAACAACCAGTACTTTCAGCCTGCCTCAGAACCCTCCATGCTCTCATTTCTTTCCTTTCTAAGAGCTGTCACCTGTGTTTTGCTGCTGCAAAACTTATCTTTTCTACTTGCCTCCAAAATATTTTTGGTACTGATAACTTTTAACCAAACTAGATTTTGATTTGGGATTTCTTGCTTGGGTCAGAGGGAGAATTTTTACTTACAAGCACTCTGTCCTCTGTGCCTGCGGTGTGCTGCAGGACATCTCATCTCTGTCTTACTGGAGCTGGTTTAGACTAACTCCACATTCACAGTAATTTATGTTTAATCTGCTGTCCAGATCTAGCACTTCTGAGCCACTTCAGTCCATGCTCCTCCTTCTCCTTCCTATTTTGGGCTCTTGGGTGTGCTTCGGCGCTTCTTCTGCGTAGCTCAGCCTTTCAAGCTTCAGCTTACGTGAAATCCCCAAGACAGCCAGCTTATGTCACCATGATCCATCAGGGACAGACGCAAAGAAATCTGCAGCTCAGTAGAGCTGCTCTTGCTCTTGTTCCTCTGGGAAGGGGCAATATAGGCTTAGTGAGAGGCAGGCACGCTGCAGAGTTGCATATGCAACATTGTGACATTTGAACGAAAGAAAATAGTGTAAAACACAGATTTGTTACAAATCCCACTTCCGAATATGTGTTATACTAAGCAATTATTTGCTCCTGCGTTAGAATAAAAAATTAAATCAAACGTCATGTACAGATGTGTTGATTCTTCACTTAGCAATAGGAAATCATTTTATTCATGAGATGATGTGAAAGTGTCCCACAGAGCTTGCCTGAGCACATGTCTAGGGTACCAGACACAGACAACGAATGTCTCCTGCATCTTTCTTTGGCGGAGCTTGGCCTCATCCCATTCCCCCTCTGTCTCCCTCTGGCAAGGCCAATGGAGGCTCTAAGTGGGGAACTGCAGCTCTTTCTCTTGTTCTGCCAGAATTTCAGAGGGTGTCATCTGAAGGTCTGTTGTGCAGAAAAGCTAGCAATTTCTGTGTCCAGCTACAAACAGGCTGTCCCTGCCCCATGGCAAGCTCAGGGCATGATGCCCCAATCATGGTCACTCATTTCAGTGGAGCCTCACATGTGGCTCTGCTCTTGATCTTCTGGGTGACCTTGATCAAGTCACTTTGCCTCTCAGGTCACCTCTCTCCTGCTCCTTGCCCTGCCAGCGTACAGGGACAGGGCTGCTCCTGCAGTACAGATGTGAGACAGCCCAGAGGTTCAGCTGGCCCCATGGGCTCCCCAGCAGGTATCAACAAGAGTGGAAAGAGACCGAGGTGCTGTACAGTGACTCGTTTGTCTGCACTGCCCAGCACAGCAGAGACCTGACCTTTAACAGAGCAGTCTGCCACCGCAGAAGACATGATGGAGTTTAACACCTTGTATTTCTAATCAGGTAGCTATTATCTGCTTCTCAATCCCTTCTGGCCCTTACCAGAGCTACGTGCTATTTGTTTCCCAAACAGCCTTGTACCATGCTATTAAATGATGTGAGAATTTTGTGCTTGAGGAGCTGGGTGCAGGCCTGCTTTCCTAAATGGCTGTTGTTGGTCTGTGTTGCAAATTAACGAGATTGCACTGGGTTTGTAATCAACAACAATTAACTTGCCACAGAGCTTGCAAGAGAAATCCTCAGCCCACATCACAGGCTCCTCTGATCCTTTTCACAGCATACAAAGCCGTAGCTGCCAATGCCTTGCACAGACACAATCAAACAGCTTTTTTTCTGAACCGAAGCAGGGCTTGAGGTGTCTGCAGAGCTCTGTCACTCAGCCAAAGTCACCATTTGGTAGTGCAGAGGGGAATAACCCGCAGTTAATGGAGTCCCACAGAAACTGGCTCTGTGTCCTGCCACCTTTACATGCAGACTTGGCTCCCACCACCCCTGTGCCAGGCTGACCCCCCTTCACCAGCTGGAGGATGAGTGGCTACTGGGGATGCTCCCTGTTGCAGCAAGGTTCAGGCAAGCCTGAACTCCCTGCAGATCCCACAGGGAGGATCTCAGCATGCCCACCACGTTTCTACCCTAACCTGGCACTTCCCTCACTATTCCTCATGATGAAAAGTGCACCTAGAAATATGCCCTGGACCTAAGCCTCCAACCAGGGACCTACTAAACTTGTGTTGAGTTTCTTTTCAAAAAGTTCCCTTCTGCCCCATCAGTCCCACCCTTCCTGGTCTGTGCTGCTGTAGTGAAACCACTCCATTAGCTCCACATTAGGTCAAGGAGGTCTCTACCTTCTGGGACAGAGGAGCTTGTCAGGCTTGTTGCTTAAAGAATGCACCATCCCTGGAGCAGGGCCCAGCGCTCTGCTCCTTCAGTGACAGCAGGGACCCAGCTGACCAGCCAGCTGTTTGTGCAGATAATTGCAATATCAGTGAGATATCATTAGATTATGTTTATTTTGTAATCAGTTATATTCAGGCTCTTATGGACACATCTTTATTATGTTCAATTAAAACTAATTGATTAACTGATTCTGGGGAAAGATTAGCATCTAAAAGCTACATGAGACTTACAGGGCTTGTCTATTTAGTAGTGCTTGACTTAGCAAGACCAAGCTATTCCAAATAAGTCAAAATGAAACATGAAGTCCATCAGGCACAAGTGAACTCGATGTAGGACCTGCACAGGAATTTGCACTCACTTCACACTTTGCTGGTAATTGCCTGATTCATTTTTGCTGGTGTGCCTGAAGTGTCCTGGGTGTAAACTGGCTCAGCTGATGAAGGATGAGGACGTCTGTGATGTGCTTGGCAAGGGCAGCCAGGAGGCAGTTCTTTTTGGGGCAGGGCATTCATTTTGGTACCTGTGGCAAGGGGTGCTTGCACACGTGGATGTGGGGGTAACTCTGGCATCTCTCCCCCTGCAGATGAGTACTACCCTCATCCCTCCCTGCCCACCACTGGGAGACAGGCCCTGTCCACGTGGATCTGGCAGATTTCTAGCAGGTGAGAAAATATTCCTGGTTTTACCCTAAATGTCCTGAAATTTCAAGGTGTTGAGGTGTTGTAGCTGTCCAGGGAGCTGAAAGAGACTCTCTGATCCATATTCTCTACATCCACTAACTCAAAGGTGGAGCAGCACTGTACCCAAAGACTCCAGATAAAATTGTACCAGCAGTATGTTTGAAAGCAGATAACATTGCTCCTGCAGAGGTGAACAGAAGATAATGGAGGAGCACTGTAATCAGCTTGTGAACACGGGGCTCACTATTTAGTGCCCATACTTTTCAAATGGCTTTTGGAAGTAAACTTTCATGGTTGATCACTTTTTTAACCTGCTCTCCCTCTGCTGTCCTCCTGTCTGTTCCCATACCAGCATAGATGTCCTGGCAGCTCAGAGACTAGTATTTTATTTCTCTCATTCCAGTTTTTGTTACGTATTGTTAGATTAAGATGGTTGCCTCTCTTTTCCTTCATTGAATCTGATATAATGTAAAAGCAGCACTGACAAAAGGGTATTACCTCAAAAGGGTATTTGTCAGCAAAATTCTCACTTATCTCAAAAGCAAAGTAACTCGATGCTATCCATGTCTCCACTAGGGCAAGAACAGGATTTTCCACCACTGTGAAAGCCCCAGACCACAGGACATGCCCTAGGTCAAATGCCCCAGAGTAGTTCTCTCTTTAAGTACAGATCTCAAAAGGAGATTTGCATCCCACTACAGAGGCTTTCTCTAGGATGTTGATGCTTTCAGGCAAGACAGTACCCAATTTTGCATTGGAAAGCAACTCCAAGTCCCTCTGTGTACCGTGCAAAGGAAGCATTACCCCAGCTGTGCAGCAGATCAGGTTTACTGTGAGCATGGGTAAGCTCAGCTCAGTCCCATCTCCAGACACCCAGCACCTGTGAGATCCAAACCCAAAGCAGGATGCAAGCCTCCTGTCCATATATACCTTTGGCTGACAAAATAAACATGAATCCACTCTGATTTCCTCACCCGTCTCTTGCTTGTAACATACTTGAGGCTGAAGCTGCAGGACCAAAGGCACCATCTCCACCAGATACTATGTTACATTGATACTGACTTTTTAACTAAAAATCTCTGTTTGAGTCCTACAACCTGTAGCTGTGGTTTACCCCCTCCCTTTCAGCTCCTTTATGGGCTTCCGAGTGGGGAGAGAACTTGCTGTAGGAAGAACAATGGAGGGAAAACATCCACCCTTTTCCCTCAATTTACCTCTGTCTTGCAGGAAATAAATGACAGGCTGCAGATGTCAAAGAAGAGGCAGTGTTTATTTATTGTATGTAGTTCCCTTCTGATTGGTATGTGTCTGCCCTCTACACGCCACTCATGTAAAGTCATAAAATCCATGTCTTGGTTTTACTGCCTTGTTTCTTCCACCTGAGGGAAAACAACCTTGTAAATTCTGGTGGCTCTTGGGGGAGGGAGCAGGACTATTGAACTCCCTGGTGGTGGAGCAGCTTTTCAGACTTCCCTCATCCTCAGAGGCCAGTGGGTCTGTGCACTGTCCAGTGCCAGGAACTGACTGCAGCAGCATGCCCATTCTTTCACTAGAGAAGTTCACCTGAATATCTGATTACAGTACGTCATAGCATGCTTAGACAGGGCTAAGCAGGTACAACTCCTTTGGCTCTGTGGGGTAGGTGTCTTGCTCTGGATCCAAGCCTGCTGTTTATTTTTAAACATTCTTAGAATTCAGATGAAATTGCTTCCAGCTGCTTTCACAAAGCCCAAATATTGCTAGGATCCCACATGATGTCCCTTTTCTGCCAGACTGTGGCCTCCTATAGAGAGTTCTTCAAAGACCAGTTTCAATGAAAACAAATTATTTTTGGAATATAATTGCCTCTCACCCCCTTAAATTTCATAGTGCCCCAAAGAGTTTCCTGTAAATAGATCCCATTCTGTAGAAGAGCCATGCTATTCCGCAGTGCTGATGGAAGCCAGCCCTTGCCAGGCTCTGCTCCATTAGCAATTCTTGGATAGGCGGTGTTTAAGTAGCTTGTTATGTGATAAAACATCACATTTCTCCCCACCACCATTTGTGCTGATATTCAGCTCCTGCAGGAAACCATATGGCTTCCCAAAGCCTACCCACATACCTGTCCATGCCTACACAGTCCATGAGTCACATTTACTGTTTGGATGCCCCCTGAGTCATGCTGAAAATCTGTGAGATTTCCATGTCTATTTTCCATGCAATCTCTTAAGAACTTCAGACAGTTATGTATAACCATTTGCATATGTATGTTTTTTCTTATTCTGCTTTTACTTTCACGAGTGCTAATGCAATAGCACTTCTTACGTTGAAGAAAAATGAATCTAGATGATTGCAGAGCACTGACTGCAGCTGTCTCAGGCTATGGGATCAAACTGCTAAAGCGAGAGCCTTTTGACAGTAGGGCTTTAGGAGTGGAAAGTCCAACACACAAAATCATAAACATGGCCAGTTGCTTTAGCTCTTTCTCATTGCTCTGGGAGAGCCATACCTGCTTACTGTTGATGCTTGCTTGGTGGGTTTCTGTGCCCAAAGGCAGCTGCTGCGATGCCTTCAGTGGGATGTGGGCATCTCAGAGTCATTGCTGCTGCTTCTCTGCAGAAGGCCTAGACAGATGGAGCATGCTCAGATCACTCCAGCACGTCTCAGGGACTGGCCAAGGCCAGCAAGGCTCAGAGAAGAGGGACAAATGTCTATCTTCATGCTGTCAGCTCCTCAGCTGTGTGGACTCCAGCCTCAGACAAGTCTACCTGCCCTTTATCAGTCTCATTATACAGTAATTTTGCCTTCTCGGCACAGTGCAGGTAACGCGTAAACTTTGCTTTTGCTGATGAAAGTAGAGAAAAGATAGCTCTACTGTCTTCCTCCACAAAGGTCCAGCACCAAAGACTCATTATAGCCCAAATTAAGAGCAGCAGCCTTGAGGTTTGCTGCAGCAGCTATGAATGATGTAACCAGCCTGCCAGAAACAGAGCTATTTTTGCGGCTGTACCCCAAATGCAAGCAGTGTTAGGTATTAAGCAGAAAAATCTCACAACCAATCTAGGGAGAAGGAATGTGTAAATACACTGTTCTGCTGTGGAGCATGCGAGTTGGCTGTTTACATTAAAAATTTCTATGTCCCCTCATAAGCGTTCCCCAACCTAATGATAATTCTGTGGTCTTACAGAGCCAGAAAAATTGTCAGAGGCTACATGTGAGTGTTTTGCATAGTTGGAAGAAGTAATGTGTGACTGTAGAGAACTTCATGCTGTAATTTAGCACAGTAAAATTGCCAGAAATATTCATTAGGGCAAACAATCTAGCTGCCTCCCCCACTGTGAGTGAATATGTTACTTATCTGCCAAAAAACATTGCTCAGTGGAGGCAGGGACTTTCCTAGTGTTACTGTGCCATCGTGACATGTCTGACCTGGAAAGCTGCGAATGGGCACGCCAAAACATTGCTCATTTAGACCCTCCTACCCTCCATCCAGATTGGTACTGTTTAAAAAAATTCACTCTGTGAAATTAAAAAACACCACAAACCCACAGATATTTTGAAAGAGTGTGCCTGTAAACCTGGATAACCTGCTATGTAGTATTTAGTCAATATTGATAACTGGTAGTGACTGAAAGGACTCAGATTCTGGTGGCTGCTCTGGAAGAAGCTTGTTTCAGCCCATTTCCCAGAAGGCAAATGTAAGGGGGGGGGCAGGCAGAGAGGGTAGCTCTCTCAAGAGAGCTTGCAGCAAGCTTTCACTTGGCTGCTTGAAGAGCATCCGTCCTGGGAGATTAGTGACTTCAAGAATGGCAATGCAGAGCCCTTCAAAACTTTAAAGACATTTTAATTGATATTAAAAGATATTTTTAATTATCATTTAAGTGAGCTGCAAGGTATACTGCCTACAAAAAAGACAGGAAAGAGTAGAGTTAAAGGATCATGGGTGCATGAGATGACAGGAGAGCTTCAAGAGAAAGCTTCACTGAGAGCTGCTTTGACACAGAGGGTGCAGTGGTGCTGCCGAGCTGAACCCCTGGATACAGCACTGCCAGGGGAACTGCCTGAAAATGGTACAACACCACCAAATAGACAACTTCTTAAAATACTGGCAATAACACGCTAGCTAAAAAGAAGAGGAATAAGATGTTGAACTGTAAGTAGAGATGAAATATCCTATCCAAACATATCCTTTCACATAAGGAACAGAAATTGTCTGAGTGGTTGCTTTTAGGAAGAGTTGTTCCACAGGTGCTGCTGGAGGGATTGGTGTAACAGCTCTGAGCCCACATAATGCAGCTCTTTATTAAGAAGAAAGTTCACAGGTTGTTTCTGGCAGAGTCTATGATCGCTTACAGCAAAACAAATGCTGTAGCAGAGTGCTGGTGCCTGAGGGGCCCTGCTGCCCTGGCAGCAGCTCTCTGTAGGACAGCGCATCATACTTACCAAGCAGCCCTCTCGCAGTCCCGGGGCTGATCCCATTCCTGAGGGGCAGTTCTGAAGCTCCCTCTGGTTCAAGCTGAGTGCTTAAGTGATCTCAGCTGTTCAGGGGAACGTGGTCCCCAGCTGAGCCTCTCAAAGGATTGTAGTGAGGGTGGTGTTGGTCTATTCTCCTAAGTAACTAATGACAGGACAAGAGATAATGGCCTCAAGTTGTGTCAGGGGAGATTTAGATATTAGGAAGAAGCTCCTTACTGAAAGAGTGGTTAGGCATTGGAACAGGCTGCCCAGGGAAGTGGTGGAGTCACCATCCCTGGAGGCGTTCAAGAAACAAGTAGATGTAGCACTTCAGGACATGGTCTAGTGGTCAGGGAGATGATGTTGGGATGAAGGTTGGACTTGATGATCCTAGAGGTCTTTTCCAACCTTAATGATTCTATGATTCCTAGGGAAAGGTGGTGTCCCCCTGTAGCTTTCCAGGATGAACAGGCCACCAGAAGCAGCAAGCCTGGTGCACACATGATAAGGCTGGGCACCTCAGATCGCTGCTAGCTTGTGTTGATGGGGCAGCACAAGGTAGCAGGGACTCTTATTTTGCACTTCCTGCACACCTCCTCATCTTTCCTGCTAGCTAAGTGGTTCCTTTCAAATGGTCTGTGGATCTCTGTGGGACCAGCTGCTTTTAAGGACACTGTAAAAGTGAACCAAGAAATTAAGCCTATTGTGTAATGGGTGTAGAAGTGACTCCCCAGGTCTGCATGGACATTGAAAAGCTTTAAGGGGTCTGTAAAATGAAAAGCTGTGCTCTGCTGACTGCCACGGTACAAAGCCGATGATTTCATTCTGACTGTGGTGATTGTGGAGTGATTTCCCCAGCTTTAACAGTGACACTGTTGTGAGGCACTCCAGCTGCCTGGGGCCGGCAGTCTGCTTTCCATTGTGGGCACCAGCAGTGACATGGAGTTGTTTGTTTGTTTGTTTGTAGGCTGTTAAAATCTGCAGACTATTTGGAGGAGTTTTATATGATTTCTGCATTTTCAAAAGTACTTTCCATCCATTCAAAGAGTTTACAGAAATCACTTGCCGCAAAAGTAGAAAAAGCAGTGAGTGTTTGTATTGTGTGGAAAAGTTAATTTAAACTTAGTGGGGCTAGACCACATAGTTTACTTACTAGCACTTACTGCATGGGTAGTGAAGTTTCTGAAGTACCATAAGGGCTGAAAGTCAGCCGAGTCTTTGGTGCCCTTGCTGGTATGACTGTGGCCAGCAAGATGTCGTGGCCCAGCACGGAGACCACAGTGCCGTGGCAGCATGGAGCAGGGTAGAAGCAGAATCAAATGCTTCCTGACTAACTGCAGAAACTCATATGAAGTCCACTTAAGGAATCAAGTAAGAGGCTGCTTTATTCTCATGCAACGTCCCTTTGATGTTTGCAGTTTTGTGGGCCTATATAAAAAGTGAGACATAATGGGTATCTAGCAGCTAAACCCAGCCACAGATAGAAATTAGCACACTTCAGTTGCTAATTCCTTGAAGGAATATGTGTCTGATATAAATATAAGCATGTGGCTCACTGCAGGGACTACCCATAAAATTATCATTTTTAGTTATATTAAGCCCAAGCAGAGAAAAATGAAATCTGAAGAGGCAAAGATGCATTAGAAATTTAGTGGAATTACACTGAAGATGTCCCCTGCATAAATAGCCTTACAAAAAATAATCAACACAGCCAGTGTGTTTCATCATATTATATTGTTAAAGAGAACAGAAACAGAGTTAGTTAATCCCATGTGAATTGTAATGTAATGTCATAAATAATTATATAGTTTTCTTTCTTTGTACTGCTGGTTTTGTTTTAAGTGATGGAACGTCTTCAAAGAGTCTAAATTAACTGTACGCAATAAAACTGGATGCTTCCTCTAGCATGGGATAGAATCATAATCAAATGAGATTTTAATTAATAATTGAGTAAATCCTTAGTGAGTTTCTGAAATGGGAGGCATGCTCTACATCTGCATGATGCCAGGAGATCTATGAGACTCCTGAGCTGTTTCTGATTAGGAAAGTAAGTGAGAGTTCTTGAATCCAGGCCAATCATGGTGGACTGAGCCCCTCTCCAGAGTCTACCCTTAGTGCACAGGCCTGGAAGTTCATAGCAATCCTGGAGCAGAAATATAAATTCAGTGCAGCTTTGGTGAGAGGAATAGCACTTTTCCTCGCTAGCTGATTTTTGTTCCTTCCTTGATATGATTAAATATAGACCAGTATGAAAAAACCAAACCCAAACCTAGCAGAGGTTTTAGTCTGTCCTCTCCCTTCCTGGCAGTAGAGGAGCATATCTAGTGTTTTATTATGCTACAGATGTCCCCAGCTCTCAGAATAGTCCTCAGTCCTCACTTTAAGCAGCTTGTTATCTTGAAGCTGCTGTACCTTACAGCACTGTCCACACCACCTACCAGAGGGCCTCAGAAATGTCAAGAATGAAGGCACAAGAGAAATAGAGAAAGTTAACCGGAATAAAGCTAAACCAAAATCTACATCTTTGTACACTGTTTCCCTTCACTATAGAGCAATTTCAATGCAGATGCAGCCCAAATCTGGCTGACTTTTCCATTTGAATACATGGTGCAGTCTGTGAGTGTCTGAGCTGAAGGGCACCCAGCCTCGAGGACATGGAATTGAAAGGATGCTGTGTGCACTTAGAAACATTTTACTGTGTTCAGTCCACTGTGATGTGTGGCTTCACCAAGTCTCACTTTGAAACCAGCTCAATGACTTGTCTGCACTCTTCTCATTAGGAAGCAGTTCCAAACCTCACTGCCCTTCTCCCAGGAAGCTTTCTGGCGGAACCTTGCTCTTTTTCCTCAATAATCTTGCTGATTTGAGGGTATTCTCTGTGGCTCTCTACTACAGTAATCATCCCAGAAGTTCTCCTCTGCCGCCTTCTAGTGCAACGTAGTGTCAACCTTCGTCTAGGTGACATCTCACTGGAGTTTTGTACAGGGCTATTAGGATAACCCCACCTGCTGAAAATCTCTCTCCTGAAGCCCACATCAATCAGCTTTCCCTCTCATGGTCACGTCTCAGTAAGGGCTCATAGTCATCCCGTGCTGAATATCTGCATTTCTTGCCTCTCCCTCCTGCCTGGTATGACTTTGATCTCTACACTATTCAACTTCACAGCATTTCTTTTGCTGTAGGTCTTCACATCATCTCATAAGTCCATCTCTGCAGAGTGTAAAATATTAACTGATGAAAGAAAAGGGAAAATATTTCACATTTAAGTCCCAGCCCACATGATCCCTGCAACAACAAAAAAAGGAACTTTGTTGCTTTCAGCACTAAGCAAATACATAAATGTAACCCATTCCAGAAAAGAGGCCTACACATCAGCAAGTTAACGCTTTCTTCTGACACATTTTTAAATTATCAGGGAAATGGGACAAGAACTGCAAGTGTACACCTGTCTTCTAACTTCTCCTGTCCTCATGAGTCAGCCTTGGTATTGGACAAATGAGTTACTCAACATACTCCGCTGTTGCAATAGTGTAGATCTGAGAAGGAATGTGGTACAGCCCCTTGTGATATCACTTTTTACCTTGCAAAAACCACAGTCATGGTTAGTGGAAAGTTTGGGGTTTTTCCCATAATGAAAATCTGAAAATAAGAAAGGTTGATGATTATTTCCAGAAATCCTGTATTTTGAAGACAAAAAGCAAATGAAATGGATAGAAACATGGGAATATCAGTAGTAAATAGCCTGACTTGTCTCTGGGTGTGCATGCCTGATTATTGCAGCCAATTTCCCTGCAGCTTTCTGGAGCATATAGCTAGATCCTTGGTCCTGGCTGGAGGAGTTAGATGTCCATGCCAGCCTTTGCCAACAGCACCAAAATGCTTAGGCCAGTGTGTTCAGACGTTGTTCTGATTCTCAGAATCTGATATAAGCTCCTTTGGAGCTTAGCATCAGAAACTGTTAAAATTTCCATTGACCTCAACTTGCAATAGTATTTGATCAGGGAATTGGGGCAAGATAAGTGATATGCAAGCTACAAAGCTTAAATGAGCTATCTATCACAGAGAATTTACTGAAAGGACAAACTGGAATCTGCACGTGAATCAGCAGCAGGTTCTTTCCGACTTTCACAACCTCTTTCATATTCAGTAAGAGTAGACACAATACCACTAGGATTTAAAGGGTGGTGTTTACAAAACCCACATGAGGGCTCTCTGCAAAGTCTTTTCTTGAAAACAGAGCAGGTTTACAAGGACTTTCTGCATCTAAACACATATCAAAATAGAACAGAAAAGCTGTGTGGGTGCTACAGAATGCTCACTGTTAACAAGAGCTCAGCACCATTGAATGCTCACTTCACCTGGAGCAAAGAGCAGGATGCATTAACTGTGGGCAATTTCTGTAGCCCCTAGATCCTTTTCATCAGTAGACTCCTGCACACAGTTTTCCAGGTTTCCTCACTGCTCATCCAGAGTTGCTCTAGCTGTTCAGTGGGATACCAGAAGACTCACCCCTTCGTCACTGGCAGCCTCTCCCTCCTAGAATGCAAATTATTCACAAAATCCCAAATGAGACAAAACTTTTATTGAATTTTCCAGCTACATTCCTTTTTAGCACCACTCTTTTTTCTCCACACAGCTGTGGAACATACTTACCTTTATTCTCCTGAAGCTTCTATAGAAACAATCAGGAAGAAAACTCATTAAAGGGAAGGTGTGCCTGGTAATTCAATTACCTGCTCACCACCAGCGGTAGCCCTGGGGGCCAGCTGAGTATGCTGGCCCCAGTAACTCATACTCTCAGCTGATCTCTTTGCAGAAAACTTCTACCATCTTGATTAGCAGGGAATGAGGAGGGGTAAGAGAGGGAAGCCTGGGACTTGTGTTCCTATAGCATAGCCTGTAGCTAGTAGCAGGCAGAACACTGGTTTGTGAGGGGCAAACCAGCAATCTGCTGTCTGAGCTCTCACTAATAGCTCTCAGATATGTGTTTCTCCAATTTCTCTGGTGGACTGAAGAGGCAGGTGCAAGCATAGGAAGAGGGAATTTTAGGCAAGCTGTCTGTCATCCTAGGAGAGAGAAGGGTTACTGTAAGAGCTCCATATGCTCAGTGTGTTCCTGTGGTGTTTGGAAATAGTTTTTGGTGCAAATTAGAAAATTTTATTTTGAAAAGTGATTCTTAGCTTTTAAAATAAGGTACTTTCTGACGAGCATGGTTTTGATTCCTTTAAAATTCACTGCCAAACTCCCTTTCTAGTTTTTCCACTCTCTTAATCTAGCTACATGTGCCTGTAATCCCAAAGTATAAAAAACTATTTGTTTCTTCAGGTGCATGTGATGGACAACGTGGTGGCAGCAGACACACGTAGATCTCACCCTTGTGTAAGAGGCATAAGGCTGGGCACAGTCCCATGCTCTCTGCTACAAAAACTTCATTGTTTGGGTTGGGAAAACAAAGGTATCTTGATGTGATATGCTATGATGTCATTTTGCTGTGTGCTACTGGATCGCGTGGTTCAGGCCCATCACTTTCTGTACTCCAGGAGTGGCAAGGCTTGTACAGATGTCTGAGCTGACAGCAGGATAGTGCAAGGACTCTGGCCAAGGTAGCTCCTCCAGAGAGCAGCTGCCTGGAAATTAGCAGAGAGCAAACAGAGCCATGGCTCGCAGCTCCATTTCAAGGCATTCTGTGGGTTGTGCCACAGAAATAAGCAGAAAGCACGAGAGTAAAAGTGGCTTCTGTGCTTTCTGGGAGAAGGTGCTACTTTACATAGCCTGTGTCTGAATCCCACAGTGAGGTTTAATACCACTTGCTTGTGTTTTGTTTGAATTGTATAACTGTGCTATTTTGGGGCAATTTTTTGTATGTTCATATGATGTGAAAAGTTAAATGTATTTTGAATAGATTTTGTTTTAACTGGGTAACACTTACCATAGAGGAGTTCCCAAATTACCTTTCTGAATACACCTCTTAGCACTTGATCAGGCAAAACTCAGCTCAAGTGCTGCGCTCCTCACAGAAAAACACTGCTGAACAGCATCTAACCTGCTCTTGGAGGGTTTACTTCTTGGGCTGGGTTTTCACACAGACAAACTCATTCCATACAAGACACCAACCTCTCTGCTTAGTTTGACTGGGAAAGTTAAAATAGACAGGTTATATAATGATGTTTATCTTCACATCAGGAAGTCAACTAAGAAGCTGTTAAGCTGATATTATATAACACAACCCTGATTATAGAAAGTGTGGAGGAAGATGATCTAGGTTGATGCATGTCATATTGGCAGTAATTGTTAATGTTTATAATTAATATTGTTTTGTATGCTTTTGTTTTTGATGTTTTGCAGCCTTCCAGAAGGCACTGGAGCATTAGCAGCCAGGCACTAAACTTTTATCTGAAAATGGTTTATAGAAATTCTAATTGCACTATTCTATACATTAAGCAAATACATTCAAATAAAACATTCTAAATCATTAAATAAGTCACATATAATTTCCTATAATGCTCTACTTTCCGAAATTGCTCAAATAACAAAACTCACTTTTTTGTAGGATTGTGACCTGTCCCAAACTGAACAGATACACTTTATTACAAGAGCAAAAGAAAGATGACATGAATTCATATACGTGGCATACAATACCCAGCTGAACAAGAGCTCAAACAACTTCAGAGCAAGCTGCACAATGATAGGAAAAAAATATTGTTTTTTAGATTAAAAAAAAGACCAGTTCTATCTGACTCTCCCTGTAAACAGGAACATGTTCATTTACTAGTCATACTCAGCTGGACTTTCTAACCCTAAGAATAAAGGCATCTTTGTGTTCTGATCAAGATCAAATTAACCTAAGAAAGTTTCAGTTATGAGGACAAATGCTGGATACAGAGTTCACAAATAAAAATATGAAGCTTGTATTACTGGGGAAACAATTTTCTCTGTATAAGAAAGATTAAAATCAAACAATTAGAGATGCATAAGATGATCCTAAATTAATTTTATTGAGTAGACTTAATTAAATAAGTGAAACTGTGATATTTAATAAAACTTTGATTGTAACAACTGGAATAAGATTGGATCCTTCTGTGTGCGATAGGCAGTAACTTATTTTACCCACAAGAATGAAAACGATAGAAAAGAGGGAGCTGGTATTCTGACTGTTAACAGTGTATATGATAGGCACACGAATCATTGGGTCGTGTGACACAGTAACTGCAGTACAATGAAAAAAGTAGATTTAATCTTTAGTAGCCTCATGAAATTCACTATTTGTAGTGGCTCTTGCAGAAAAAAGACATATGCTACCAAGCCATGTTTTCATTCAAGCAAAAAGCTTCTATAAGAAGTTGTTTGCATCTCTCATAACCCACAAAACTGCAGATGATAAAGGGCACTCTCCTGAAGAGACAGCTCCTGGAAGGTAAGGCTGCGGCACATGATCCAATCTTATCAGACATCAGAGAACACAGATGAATGGAGGCATAATGAACAAGCTAACTTCACTCAACCTTCATTCCTCATTAGCCAGAGGAAATTAGGCTTCATTAGTTTCATTGCTTCCCCCGTTAGCTGTGAAGCATTGCACTGAGTTTGCAGGGGAGGTGAAGGGAAAGCTTTTCTGCAGCTGTCAGAGATTCTTTTATGAGTAACAATTCCCAGTTCTGTATGAAAAAGAGAAATCATCTGCTCTGTATACTAGATGGTCACTGCTATACTATGTGCTGACTTTGGGCTTTAGACAGATGACAAACATAAGATGGAAAGGATCAATTTTCTTGTTCTTGTATGATAAGCCAAATAAACTCTTGAGTTTTATTCATTACTCTTCAACAGGCAGCAATTCTTTTTGCTAAAGTTAATATTATTGATTTTAGCCATGTGCCCCCTTATACATCAGTGTCTGACTTGAAATTAATATGAATACACGTACCAGTGTTTATTGAGTTAGCCTACCCCACCTTCTGCTGTAATGGAGTTTGTCTGAGCTCGTTGCTGTTGTGTTTTCTTACCCATACCGATAACTGTAAACTCTTGCAATGTGGTTGTGTCTGCTGGCCTTCTTGTCCTGGTTTTCAAATGGTTGTTGCTGTGTTGCTTGGTGTGTTATGTGTGTATCTAGTGAACATTTCTTGAAGTCTCCGGTTCTGAGTTCATCATACCGCTATAGTTATTGTGTGGGGCACCGGCTGCAATACAACTACTTATACTGACATTTTGAGCAGTCCATGTGGCTGTCAGCTTGTTCCAGTGGGACTTGAGGGGTCCACCATGAGCCAGCATGAGGTCAGACCACCCCACGTCATGTTGCCTTGCCTGTGGCCAAAGTGTTACTGCTGCAAGATAGAAGGAGCCTGGCAGTATTCCTGTTCCCTGTGGTGGGGTGCCAGCTGTACAGGTGATGTTTCTCGAACAGGAAAACCCATTTTCAAAGTGGCAGCTGGCCTGCCTTGAGGAGGTTGAGCTGGTGTTTGATCAAGTGCAAATTGCTGGCAGGGGTCACTACTTTGGTCATTTTCAGAGCAGGCAGATGCCAACAAGCTCTGGCATAGCTTCTCAAAATGGGAAACATCGCTGTTTCACTAGGGGTTTGTAAACTGGGTTTATTAGCCTCTCGCACAGGGCCTGTTTTTCCCTATGTGCACAAAGGGCATGGGCTAGGATCAGGTGGCTGTTCCAGAAGTTTCTCCACATCTGGGCAACACACTTGTGCTGTGCTGGCCTCCCTGCTGCCAAGAGCTGCCTGATCCCACATCACACATCCCCCCTAAGCACCATGTCCTTCAACAGGCAGAGCAATACACATGCTGTAGCAAGCTGCCTGGCCCTGCCAGAGGTACGGTCCCAGATAGAGCATCCCATGCAGGCTGCTGGCAGCGATTGCAAAAGAAGGGATTTTAACAGTGAGATCTGAAGGCAGGGCGAGGTGGCCATCGGTCAGATCCTCAGCCACTTCTGGGGCCAAGAGGGCTACAACAGCGACAAGCTGCTTCTTCGTATAATTGTTCTGGAGTTCCTATGCCAAGGGTCATTCTGGAGCACAGCCAGGATGTGTTGAGCACAGCATTATGCTGACCACACCAGTCACAATTTAAGTACAAGCTTTTCTGTATACTGTCTATAATGGCTTGATTTATAAAGATTGCTTATGCTGTGGCACAAACGATGTTCTGGTTCATACCCAGTTTTCCCCTCCTCTAAGGGAACTACAAAATTTCCTGAAAACTGGAGCCTGAAAAAGACGTAGTGTAATACAGGAGAGTTTTGCAACCCTGAGTCTTACCACAGCGTGCTGGTAAAAATGCTGTTTTTCACTCATGGGAGGGGGGTATTTTGTACATGTGCTGGAATTTCAAAACTACTTCATATACTGAAGTTTAATACTGTGCTTTCTGGTTCAACCATTTTCAATCAACGAATATACTAGAACTGAAACAGGAGTGCTGGGAAGAAACACTGCTCTCTGAGGTACAACAAGGCTCACCTAATTGCTTCCTGGCTTGCTGATCGTCATTCTGACCCCCTCTTTGATGTTTTCTTTTTTTTTCCTGGAGTACTAGTAACAAGTAGGAAATGTTGTCTCAGGGTGTTATATAGGGGATTATTTCTCTGTTCCCAGCACAATGACCGTATGTAATGGGATTAGCACTTATTTAAAATAAAAAGGCCTTGGAAACATCAAATCCTGTTTATAAAAAAGTAGTTTCTTTATGGTGGTTCCTTTAATTGCAAAAAAAAATTCTTTTTTTGCTTTGTAATAATATACTTTTGTCAGTCAGCAAAACCAGCCTATTTGCTGCGGATGTCTCCTTTCTACCAGCTAAATTTAGGCTGTTCTTCCTCCTCTTCTGTATATATATTCCTCTGACATCAAGAGGACTATGGCCCCCTTAGAGTACATTTATTGCTGTTGTAAACAGTGAAAACTGATGAGGCCAGATGATGGAGGCTTCTGCCAATGTCCCTTCTTAGCATGCTTTCATTTCAAAGTATATGAACTGGTGTCAGTTAGTGCCAAAACTCAGAAAGCACAAAAATACCACTAGAAAGGAGGAAAATGGGAAATGTGTGCCAGTTAGCCCTAAACGTATATTCTGTTTTCTTCGGTGCGGTATGTGAACAATTTCACAGTACATAGCTGTGGGAGGGAAAGAAACTCCTGGTATAAATCTAAGTACAAAACATGGGAGTATTGGGGAGGGGAGGAAAGAGGCTTTCTCTAGATCTGGGTTAGATTTGTTGCACTGTAAGTTTTCTTTAAGAGTAGGACTTTGCCACAGCCAAATCTAGTCCTGATTTTTAGACTTCAGATTTGCAATGGTTGCCCAGAAGAGTCTTTTTAGGTACCTGGGCTAAGCTCTTGTATATTCTCAGTTTTGTCAAAATACAAAAAAGTGTAAATGGAGATGCAAACTTGGATGAAAAAATCACATTAACAGGATTTGCTTTGAACTTCCAAGTCTCTCTGTCTCTCATATGCACAAACAAACGGGGTTTGAAGCATTTCAGGTACAAGGTCCTGGTTGATCACCCATCTGATTGAGAAGCAAGTAATGGTGCCCTTCAGTACAAGCATTTGAGTTACCTCTAAATTCACCAGTTTTAATATAAACTATCCCTTTAGCGGGCACCTAGAACGTGCTGCAAAGATCATC
>JAVFHW010063784.1:2249-34564 GCA_032159205.1 Eurystomus glaucurus suahelicus
ATTGGGATCGCGTCGTTACTCCGGATCCGTCTCCCACTCCAACAGTTGGGATTTTTGATCAAAGAAGATCAGCCGAACAGGGACCAGTGTAAACCAGGGACATGCTTACTTTAGCAATAGAACAGGGAGCTCCTCACAAATCATTGAATAGCTAGACAAGATATAGACAGATATTCAATCTCATTTTGTGGAAGATCTGACTTACAGGGAGGCAGAGGGATCACAGGGAGATGTAACAGACAAAACTGTTACTGAATCTCATATGTGACCCCATCAGATGACTGGAAGAGCTATAGATATCGCTTAAGAAGAACACTGCCTGGACCCCTATGATTTTCATTCATATCCAGCTTCTCTGGCATTATAAATGAAGCCTTAGTAAAGAAATTCGCATTCAGTGTGAGCACAACACAGCTTGCCATGACCTTTGGCACAGGCATAATAATGAACCTTTAACAAATATCTTTGTTTTTCAAGTTGTGTTTCACACCTTTGTGAAAGTTCTGATCACTATTTCTTACTATTTCCTACTGCTTCATGACTAATACCAGGCAGCCAATGATGTACAGGTTCTTACAGAAGTTCAAGATAACCCAGGATAGTTCTTAATCAGCTTTGCTTCAGATCGAATACTTAAAATTAGTCTATGTAAATAATCTTTTTTCAAGTCACTTTCCTGGGGCAGGACTCCATCGGAAGACCCTTGTTGATGACATAGTGTACAACAGTAGCCAAAGGATGTATACATATATTTTTCCATTCAGGCTAGCTACTGTTAGGTTTTCTAACAAATTAAACGTACTCTTTCTGGGCAAAGTGTCTATATACACTCACATGATTAAGGTGAACATGAGAAGCAATAATTGCAGGCAGTGTGTCTGAGATCCATGTGGCACCATTCTGTAACAGTAACTATAGGAGCCTGGGGAATAGATAGTGGGTGTCACAGCCAGCAAAGGTAGGAGACCTGCAGGAGATCCTCATCAGAATTTAGTAGGTACCATCACCTTAGAAGAATGATACCATTCAAGGAAGTCACTATGTAACATAGATAGATAAACTTAGACATTAGTACAAAATAAATATAGGGACTAGAAAATACATAGACTGAGACAATACATATCTCTAGAGATAGAGGCATTTATGAAGAGGTGTTTTCTGTGCCATATACTTCAGACTTTTAGATAAGCACACAGAGCTTACCAAAACAAAAGACCATAAACACTACCAAAGTCAGATTCCTAAATCACATATCTACTGTCTGAAGATGAATTTTCCATTTTAAGAAAAATGAGATCAGGAATATTGAGATTTTTTCCTTTGATTAAATGTTTTACAGATGGCTACAATACAAATGATAAACATCAAACTGAAATAAGATTTAACAGTTTTTTTAAAAATTACATTGGATGGATGCCATGAAGTTATTAATAATTTTCTTATTTGAGTTTTTAAAGCTAAATTTTAGCAGCGGTCAGAATATTAATGCTTCACGCTTGGAGTGATGGAAAATCCAGAAAAATTTCCACTTGAGACTATTATACCTGAGTGCTCATGACCTTTGAAATACATTGTTATTATTGCTATTATTACTATTATTATAGATGCATATCTAAACCAACTTCATGTAACTCACTGCTAATTTACTAGATATCTTCCTTTTAACCTCAGCCTGTTCCCATCTGTGAGTGAAGTATAAATTCTGATGTCCACTTCTTTTGTAATGCTCGGTTGCCTACGCAGATAATGTCTGCCTGAGTTGTTTTTGTCAAATCTGACAGACAATATTATCTTTTAGTTTAAATGCAGTCACAAGATCCTGGTAATTAAGTAGATAATTGATTATTGATCATATATACATAAAGTTAAAAATCAGCTTCTCTTAAATTTAGGGAGTAAGAAGAAATATGTCCATTACTTTGAATGCATGACATGTACGAGTTCCTGTAATATAGCAGCTTCCTCATATAAATTCTTCCTGAGAAGCAGGATGAAGGATGAGAGAAAAGGAAGACACTTGTAGAATTGGGTGAAGGAAGGGGTTCAGTTACTATGGTGATAATGAGCATATCCAGGCAAATTGTCACCTAAGGAGGTGCTACTGAATGACTGTGTAATGTTCAATTCAGCAAGTATAAATATCTTTGCATTTTGAAAATAAAATGACACATTTTGAAATGGCCAACACATAGCTTGAAAGTATAAAACACAGTGCATTTTTTCTCTTTCTTCAAAGTTAAATTGAGCTCCATTTACTAACATCTGAGTCATTGTGGTGTCAAAAGGTCATGACAGCACCATTACGTTTTGTCTGGCTTCACTTGCTTTTGCTCCCTTACCTCAATTCTGTGCATTGTTCTGTTTGAGTGCAGCAAGAATAAACTCAGAAAAGAGCAAGAAATGTGCATAGCTTCATATACACCAGACTGCAATGAAGATCATAGGACAGGACAGAGATTCATAGAATCACAGAATGATACAATCATAGAATAGTTAGTGTTGCAAGGGACCTTTAAAGGTCATCTAGTCCAACTCACTCTGCAATGAGCACAGACATCTTCAACTAGAATAGGTTGCTCAGAGCCTTGCCCAACCTGACCTTGAATGTTTCCAGGGATGGGGCATCTATCACCTCTCTGGGCAACTTGTTCCATTGTTTCACCACCTTCATGATAAAAAATGTCTCCTTTCTATCTAGTCAAAATCTAACCTCTTTTGGTTTAAAACCATCATACCTTGTCCTGTAGCTACAGGCCCTGCTAAAACCTTTGTCCTTATCTTTTGTATAAGCCCCCGGACAGAAGTCCAGAAAGACCACATCCATAGCTCTTCCCTTGTCCACTGATGTAGTCACTCCACCCTAGAAGGCTACTAGGTTGGTCAGGCAGGACTTGTCCTTTGTGAAGTCAGGCTGTCTGTCCTGAATCACCTCTCTGTCCTCCATGTGCCTTAGCTCAGCTCCTAAGAGGATCTGTTTCATGATCTTCCCAGGCACAGAGGTGAGGTTTACAGGTTGATAGTGTCAAGGGTTAGGCCTGGGTTAGCCAGTAGACAAATGACAGAGGCTCTCTATTAACCCCTTTCCTTTCACAAAGGGGAACAGAAAGGGAATAAGGATGAGAGATTTCTGGACTGCAAAAGAAAACTAAAACAGCTTTAATGAAAAAAATAATTTTAAAATTATATGTATATATACAAATACATATAAAACCAATATCAAACCCAAACACCCTGATGGCATTTACATCACTGTCACCACTGATGCTGTGGGGAGGTACTGTGGAAATCTTGGACTGGACTCAGTAGCAGATGGGAACTGGATTCAGGAACACATGGATTGAGTTCGAAGGCAGAATGGACAGAGTCCTTCTCAGATGTTGTCCATTGAAGACAAGGGAGATTGATCCTCATGATCCCTCAGCTTTATACTGAATATGACTGTGGTGGTACACTTTCCTCCCACTCATGGGCCACTTCATAACAGAGTGCAACTCCCCTCCCTGGGCCACACAGCAATGCATTGGAAAAGTACAGGTTGTGAAAGGCAGTGTACTAGAGCCTTAATGTACACCTTAAGACTCCAGGCTCTGCCTCCCCTATTCTCTGGGGACAATAACAACAAATGCCTCCTGCAGTGGACCAGAGACTTGAGGTGCCCCTTCAGTGAACCTGGCTCCTACTCCCCTCCTTACAATCTTGGATGATCGGTTGACCCTCTTATGACCTTGCACACTTGTACTTGGGTCATGGCCCAGAGGGAGGCTATCAGGATCCCAAGATCCAGTAAGTTCTGGGTATGAGCAACTGATGGAAAAATACCAGAACCCTCAAGTTCTGGACATGTGCAAACCAGAATACTGCAACACTTGAGTTAGGCCAAATGGAAAAGTACCTGCCAGCAGTCAGTATCTTGAACTCTACAAATAGCGATCCAAGATGAGACCCTTTGAGCTCTCCTGGGTCGCAGTGTGCTACATCCAGCATCTCTCCTGAGTTGGCACACCTCTCAGGACTGCCTGCTGGCAAATTCGATGCAAGGCCTGGATGAGACCACATCCTTGAGACTCAATTGCTGCCTGTTGAGAAATGCCAATGAATTCTATTTACTCTAAACTTGAATGGGGAAATTTTGACTATAGGCTAGTCTCTTTTAATCCACCTCTCTACCTGTCTAGGTGTTTGATATTATGCATTTACTTTTGTAATTGTGGGCACCTACATGTTTCACTGGCCAAGTATTTCTATGTCTGTACACTTTGTGTTTATGTATATACACATGCTTTGGTTGGAAATACCTTGTAGTAAGTGATATATAACACTTTATTTATAAATCTTGAATTACTGATAGATCAAACTGTGTCAAACATATTAATTGGTGACAATGATGTATATGGACTATCTCATTGGTCAGTTTTGGCTCTCCTGTCCTGTTCGCTCCTCTCTGCATGTATGATCTCTTACTTACTGCATCCCCAACATGGTACACAGATTTAGCAGTGACCTTGGTCTGCACAGTACCAAGAATAAGCAAGAGCCTTTCTGCATACCAATCCTTAGCAGTAACAGTAAACATCAAGCACTATTGCTTCTAGAAACAGGCACTGTCTGAAAAAATACGCTGTTAACTTCAGAAAGTGCAGTTAGTTAGAGACTTAGCTGAAAAGTAAAATCACTGCACAGAATTACTTCTGTTCTAACTTATACCAGAACAGGTAGTTGCAAGCACCCTCCTTTCTACCCTTTTTAAAAATGAGTGCAGTGTTTCCATTTTTCCATCACCAGGGACTTCATCTGACTGCCCTGACTTTTCAAATATGATGGAGAATGGCTTGGAAACTACATTAGCCAATTCCTTCAGGACTCTGAGATGCATCTTGTCAGGTCCCATAGACTTATGTACCTTCAGGTTCCTCAGGTGGTCATGAACCTGATCTTCTCTTACAGTGGGAGGGACTTTGCTCCCCCAGTCCTCGTCTTGTGGTCCGTCCAGTTAAGAGGTGTGGGAAGAGAGGTTGCCAGTGAAGATCGAAGTCTTCACTGACTGAAGTACCTCAAGTACCTGAGGTACTGAGTATCTCAGCCTTTTCCTGGTCTGTTGTTACCAGTTTCCCAGTCTTGCTCATGAAGGGGGTACGCTTTCTTTGACCTTCCTTTTCTGCTTGACATACCCATAGAAGCCCTTATTATTCTTTGCATCCCTTGTCAAGTTCAGCTCCAGCTGTGCCCTGGCCTTCCTGATCCCATTGTTACACAACTGGGCAGTGTCCCTATACTCTTCCCAGGATACCTGTTCCTGCTTTAACTGCCTGTGCAGTTCCTTCTTGTCCCTTAGTTTGACCAGCAGGTCTCAACTTAGCCATACTTCCTTGCCTGATTTCTTACATCTAGAGAGCAAGAGCTCTTGTGCTTTATGGAAAGTGTCCTTAAATATCTGCCAGCTCTGTTCTGCTCCCTTGTCCCTGAAAGCAATTTCCCAGGGGGTCATATTGACTAACTCCTTGAAGAGCTGGAATTTTCCTTCCTAAAATTCGGGGTCCTGACTTTCTTCTTTGCCTGATCAATATCTCTCAGGACTGTGATCTGCACCAGTGCATGATCACTGCAGCCTAGGCTGCCTCCAATCTTGATGCTACTGATTATCTCACTTGCATTGATGACCAACAGGTACAGTATCACATCCTCTCTGTTAGGGTTGTCTATTATCTGGTTTAATAAGTGATCCTCAATACACTTCAAGAGTCTTCCAGGTTGCCTGCATCTCACCTTGCTACTTTTCCAGTAGATGTCAGGGTGGTTGAGGTCTGTCAGCAGGAGAGGAGACTGTGAGTGTGAATCCTCCTGTGTCTGGAGTAAGAAGACTTTGTCAATAGACTCCCCTTGATCAGGTGGCCTGTAGTAGACACCAGCCACAAGGTTCCTTTTGTTGCCTTGGTCTCTAATTCTTAGCCATAAGCTTTCAACCTGCTAGTGGCTATTCTTCAGAGACAGCTTTTCACACTCTATTTCTTGATGTAGAAGGCAATGCCTCCACCCCTCCTTCCTCACCTGCCCCTTCTGAACAGTCTGTAGCCATAAATAGCCACACTCTGGTAATCAGATTCATCCCACCAAGTAATGGCAACCAGGTCATAGCTTTCTAGCAGCACAGCGGCTTCCAATTGTTTGGAATTGTTGACTTCTATTACCTCAGGAGCCCCTGGCTTATCTCTGTAAGACTTCAAGTGTGCTGCAGCATACCCAGTGTGGTATAACAGCCTAGCTTGCTGAGAGACAGTAATATAGGCTAATTCAGTGTGCTTCAGGAGAAAGGTTGAGATGTTTGCAATGATAAGATTCTTATGCTATCTCTGTGGGTGCAGATCCACTGAGCTGGCATGCCAAACAGCTGAAGGAAGAAGTCTTGTGAAGATGAGATGGTCCTGTTTTGGCTAAACCAACAGAAGCAAAAAGCAGTTACATAAATCTTGAAGGCCATTGTGTCTGAGTGAAGACCTTTGCCTAATTAATGGCAAAATTAATATTAAAGTTTACACGCCTAAATATGGTAATGAGCCTAATGGCATACATACTAAACATATATGGCTATGTTACTCAACTCTCCACCCAAATCATGCTAAATATCACCTAGAAGGCAGGGACAGACGGGATCAGGGTATAAAAATATCACAAGGGAAATACCTCTAAGGACTGCTGAGCTGGCATGCACTGTGGCAGGATGGGGAGAAGACTGAAAGTCTAGCAGAGGCAGTCAACAGGCTGTACTCCTCTTCCTCCCCCCAAGAGAAGAATACAAGGATGCCTTCTTGGTAAGAATTGCACCTTCAATATACAGGAATTCTTTTCCAGGCATTAATGATTTGTGCTATCACAAAGGCTTGTACCTCTGACTGTGTTGAATGTACTGAAAATTATTAACTTGGGCTCGATTAACTTTCTTTACAGTTAGTGCAGTTATTAATGGTAATTCTGAACCTAGTGTATCTGTCACTTTAATAAATCTAATAGTTTAAACTTTTGCATTGTCTCAGTGCAAGTCCTTAACAAGGCTCTGAAACAGGTGACCGCCATCTCAGTGCAAGCTCCTTAGCCAGGGCTCCAAGACAGAATTCTCAGATATACTTTTTGACTTTGCAAAACTGCTCAGTGCAAGACTTTGGGCTCTGGCAAGCAAATGTCACACTCTCACCCTTAACATGACACGCAGAATGTCTCAGAGAAAGATGCTGAAGGCTCTCACTAGCACCCTGTCCTTCTAAAATTGACGTGTCATCCCACAACTTGTCACAGGTAAATCCGATGTTATGCCACTCCTCCTTCCAGTCTACTTTAAAGCTCTGTCAATGAGTGCCACTAGATTGTGAGCAAAGACCCTCTTCCCTCAAGAAAGGTGAATCCCATCTCACACCAGCAGGCCAGGTGCCACATAGACCATCCAATTATTGAAAAACTTGTATTTGTGGCAGTGACACCAGCCACAGAGCCATATATTAATAGACTGGGTCCATCTGAGAATATGCAATTAAAACTAAAAGATATACATGCCATAAAGGGGAAGTAAGAAGAGGAGTAAGTAATATAATTTTTAAAAGTAAGTAATGTAGATTGAAGATGAGACAATAAGAGACTACCAAGAATGGATTAGGCAGGAAATGTTGAATAAGAAAAATATTATTGAAAGGATAAAGGAAAGGTTGAAGCAGCAGAAGCCTGACAAAGAGGATAAAAAGAAATTAGGAAATTAGAAAATTATGTTAGTTGTCTTACTTATTTCTTGGTAGGGAGATAAGATGTTAAGAGGTCAGAGGAGTGAGGACAAAGCAGATAAACACAGAGAACACTGAGGAACAGCAAAGCTGTTAGCAGATTGAATGGAAAGGCTAGGATAGATTTAAGATGATATTGTTAGGGAAGGACGTCAGGATTTGGTATCAGTGTGGATATTGACGAAGTAAAAGTTGTAAGAAAATTGAAACTGTAAGTTTGCCAAGCAAATGACAGCTACTGATCATAGTGGAGAGGGAACTTAATAGAGACAGTAGTAGCCATATATATAGTAGTAGCCATACTATTACATGTAGCACTAGAAATTAACAAGACTTGTCTACACTAGAGATAATTGTTAGGACCTTACTATACAGTCAGGGTACACAACTAGCTGTGTTTCGAACATCATTCAGGCTATGTATGGTCTAAAATGCTGAATGATGTTCAAAAAGTACCCATTTTCCTGATTCCTCCTACAAAGGGGTACTAGTTATGAAGTTACAAAGGTGTTGCAGTTTAAGACCAAATTGACAGTGCAGAGATTAGATGGACTCAGATACCAAAACACATCAATCACATGCATATATGAAATTGTATGCATTATATGAATTTTTTATTATGTGGGAGAGATTGCACAGTCCAAGAAAGAACCCAGGGTAGTTGGTTTTATGATTCCTAGTACAACTTCCTTATCCTGTTGGGAAAATGGTGCAGTCCACTATAAGTGTTGCTTTTGCTGCTGATATACCTAATACACCCAAGACCACTTGGAGCTGCATCTGGCAAAGGACATAAAGATAAAAGAAGGGCTTCTAGAAGTACATCAGCAGCAAGAGAAATACAAAAAATGTGTGAGTCTGTTGTTCAGTGTTGCAGAGTGCATGATAACAAAGGACATGGAAAAGACTGAGGTATTCTGTTCTTTCTTCACCATGGCCTTTACTGTTAAGACTGATTTTTAAGAAACCTTGGTTCCTGAAATCTGTGGGAAAGTCTGGAGTTGGGAAGATTTACAGTTTGGACAAACTGGACACAGACAAATCTATGGGATTTGGTAGGGTGTACCCACAACCATTCAAGGAGCTGACATCAGCCAGCTGATATCACTGTGAGGCCACTTGAGATTATCCGTGTGTCGAGGTTTAGGTTCAATACACCAGACCTACAACAGACACTCTCTGTTAACCCCTCTTCCCCCCACAAAGAGAGGAAGAGAAAGAGGATAAAGGAGAGAGACTTACGGCCTCATCACAAATGAGAGAGGAAGGGAATGAGAGACAGGTTTCTGGATTAGAAAATGAAAACAGTTTTAATGAAGATAATAATAATAAAATGGGATATATACAAAACCAGTACCGAACTCAACCTCCCCTTGATGGCAATTACATCACCATCACCACTGAGGCTCTGCAGGCACCGGCAAAGTCCCAGACTGGGCTCAGCAGCAGACAGGAACCAGGTTCAAGAGCTAGGTTCAGGAACACACAAATCAGGATCAAAGGCACAAGATGGTCCAATAAGGGAAGAAGGCCCCCAAGGGAAGCAAAGGCCAGTGGAAAGACTGATGAGAAGGAATAAGGGCAAAGGGACAAAAAGCAAAAAGGGCTGAGACCCTTGTGATCCCTCAGCTTTATACTGAATATGAAGTATATGGGATGGAATACCTCGTTGGTCAGCTTAGGGTCACCTGCCCTGGCCGCTCCTCCCCACATGCGCGGCCTTTCACTTTCTGCACCCTCCGATGTGGTACACAAGAGTTAGCAGTGACCGTGGTCTACATACCAATCCTTGGTAGTAACTCTAAACATCAAGCGTTATCACTGCTAGAAGCAGACACTGCCTGCAAAAACATGCTGTTAGCTTCAGAAAGTGCAGTTAGTTAGAAAAGACTTAGCTGAAAAGTAAAATCACTGAACAGAATTAGTTTGGTTCTAACTCAAACCAAGACATCATGAAAAGTGATGGCAACTTGGAGCAGATCGAGGGAAGTCCTCCTCCCCTTCTACTCTGCCCTAGTGAGACCTTACCTGGAGTATTGCATTCAGTTCTGGGCTCCCCAGCTCAAGAGGGACAGAGATCTACTGGAGAGGGTCCAACAGAGGGCTATGAGGATGACTAAGGGACTGGAACACCTGCCTTATGAGGAAAGGTTGAGAGACCTGGGCCTTCTTAGTCTGGAGAAGAGAAGACTGAGAGGAGAGCTAATTAATGTGTCTAAATAGATGAGGGCTGGGTGTCAAGGAGAAAGGGGCAACCTCTTGTGCCCTGCAATAGGACAAGGGGCAATGGATACAAGCTAGAGCACAGAAGTTCCACCTCAACATGAGGAGGAACTTCTTTACTGTGAGGGTTACAGAGCACTGGAATGGGCTCCCCAGAGAGGTTGTGGAGTCGCCTTCTCTGGAGACTTTCAAGACCCATCTAGATGCGTTCCTGTGTAACCTGCTCTAGATTCTATGGTCCTGCTCTGGCAGAGGGGTTGGATTTGATGATCTCCAGAGGTCCCTTCCAACCTCTAACATTCTATGATTCTATGAGACTTAGTGAGCTGGTTCCAGAGGACTAGAAGAAAGCAAATGTCCCTCCTACCTTCCAGAGGAGCAAGAATGAGGCTCCAGGGAACCACAGGTGCATCGGACACATTCCAGAAGCTTATTTTCATTATCTAGCCTTGGAAAACAAAAAGAGACGTGAGGTTCAGTTCAAGTTTGAGACAATCTAAATATTGGTGCTCCAAGGAATGACATTCAGCCCCACAATTTATAGCCTCAAATTCTGATATCTGAACATACTTCTTCACATATGAACTAGATATCTAAACTTCCATTATAGCCAGTGATGATCTAGTCAACATAGTCAATGAAGACCTGAGTAGTATCAGTACCTATGTCTTCACTACATCTACACAACTAAGTTTAGGGATCTAAAATTTGGAACTACATCTGACATAACACATGGTAAGACAAACAGATTATCTGTAGACTTGATGGTTGTTAAAAAAAATTAAGTGTTTGGTTTCGGTATGTATTTTGTTAAGTATTGCTATTTTCTATTTCTAAAATAAATTTAAAAATATAATTTACACTTTTAGCATAGTTCTGTCAAAGCTGAAAGCTCCATAAGAATGTGTCATATATTAAAAATAATTGACTTTTTTTGTATTACAATTTGCCTTATCCTTTTCTCCTCTTATATTAAACATAACGTTACTAGTAACTCTGGTTATGAATATGTATGTTTCTGGCAAACAAGCATATTAAAACAATTATGAGCTCCACATCCTGCTACAAACATTTGACTGAACACTAATTGCTTGGAATGAATATGCATGTGGAAAAACAAATCCTAAAAGAAGCAAGCACATTCAAATTTAAACTGTCTTACTTTTTCAATTTTCTTTAAATTTCTACAGGAAAATTATGTACATTTAAAGTCTCAGAGTGGTCCAATCAGTTAATTGTGACAAAGGTGCTCTTTTCCTTTTAATTATGCTTAATGTAATTAGAAACTTAAAATCAGCTTTTATGTGTTAATGGTAGCAAGAGCTCTTGTGTCATTTCTAATGCAGTTGCTAAAATGCATGTACAGAGCATGAAAAACTTACAAAGATTGTAATGACCATCTATTATTCAAAGGATTAATCTACAAAATATCAACGACCATTTAGCTGTTATTTTGCACATAAGACCCCTACAGGTTTCTATGATAAAGCTTGAAATTTGCTTACCAGTGTAACAACTACAGTACAATACCTAAAGGAATGAGGGATTGGCTGTTGAATATTAGAATAGGTCAAGCAATGAGACATCTACAAGTAAATATGAAAAGATAGTAGGAAAAAAAAGGAAAAGGAAGTTCAAAAAGTCTATAAAAGTAAGATATTTTCCCATTTCTCCATTATAAAATAAGTGATTCAAAGGTATATCACTAAACAAGTTAAATAATGCCAATTAAAAAAATAGTTCTTAACATGAAGATAATCTCTTCTTCTAAGTGGAAAAGAAGACAAAAATGGAAAATTTATAGTATCAAGTCTTATGGTATTTGTAGGAAGTTTCATTTTTACTCTAGATGATAAAGAAAGGAGTACTGTGTCCAGCTCTGGAGCCCCCTACACAAGAGGTGCATGGACCTGTTAGAGTGGGCCCAGAGGAGGGCCTGGAACACCTCTCCTACCAGGAGAGGCTGAAAGAGTTGGGGTTGTTCAACCTGATGAAAAGAAGGCTCCAGGGACACCTTATTGTGGCCTTCCAGTATCTGAAGGGGGCCTACAAAAAAGCTGGGGAGGGATTTTTGACAAGGGGTTTTAGTGACAGGATGAGGGATAATGGCTTCAAACTGGATGAGGGTAAATTTAGATTAGATATAAGGAATAATTTCTTCACTATGAGCATGATGAGACACTGGAACGAACTGCCCAGGGAAGTTTTGGATGCTCCATCACTGAATGTGTTCAAGACCAGGTTGGATGGGGCCTTGCGCCAGTGTCCTCCCACAGTGGGAGGTGTCCCTTGTCCACGTGTGGTGGGTTAACCTTGGCTGAGTGCCAGGTGCCCATCAAGCCACCCTATCACCCTTCTCCCCCCCTTTTTCCCCTCTCTCTCCTCAGCAGAGCGAAAAAGGGGGAGGAAAATAAGATGGGAAACAAAAGCAGTTTAATAATAACAGAAGCAAAGACAAGCAAATCTGCGTGCAGAAGCAAAAGAAAACAAAGATTTATTCTCTACTTCCCACCAGTAGTTATGTCTGGCCACTCCCAGGGAAGCAGGGCTCCAAGACCCATAGCGGTTGCCCTAGAGGACAACGGAACAGCCCTCCCTCTCCTCCTCCTTTTCCCTAGCTTTATAGCTGAGTTGACGTCATATGGTATGGAATATCCCTTTGGTCAGTTTGGGTCAGCTGTCCTGCTTGTGTCCCCTCCCAAGATCTTGCCCACCCTATCCCACGGAGGGGGGGGAATGTTGGGAAAAGCCCTGGTGCTGTGCGAACACTGCTCAGCAGTAGTCACAACACGGGTATGTTATCAACGCCCTTCTAGCTCCCAGCACATGAGGGCTGCTATGGGGAAAACCAGCTCAGCCAGACCCACTACACCATGGCAGGGGGGGTTAGAGCTAGACGATCTTTAAGGTCCCTTTCAACCCAAACCGTTCTATGATTCAATGATAAAACCTTTTTTTAAAGTAAAGTTAGGATAAAATGAGTGCTGGGGAATAACAGAGAAACATTTTTCTTTTTAAATCTATAGTTTGAAACATTCAAAACAATTTACAACTTTGTTGAATCTATCAAATTACTTCAGACAAAATGAAAATAACTAAAGGTATTAGGATATACTTGATGTTACTTTATATTATTTTATATTTATAAAGATGTTTTCAAAACATTTTGATCATATATTTTATAATAAGAGCAAAAATAAAGTTGTAACATGCTCAAGGAAAGTAAGAGCTAAAGAAGAATGTGGAAGAGTTTGATGCCACTTCCACTTAGTACAAAACCTCATGGTTAGGATGAGCCTCTGGGATGAAGGAAACCATTGTGTTTCAGGTTCATTTTCCATTCCATACTCAGCATGGCTTATGGCACTGGTCAGCAGAATATTCCAAAGTGCATAGCCTTCAATCATATCTTGACAGCTCTTTTCTTATGTAAAACCAATTATTTACTGATTAAAGTAAGGCCCAGAAACAAATCGTAGGGCTCCTCTCACTTAGACCTTTGCAATAGAAGTCTCTACAGGTGAGCTAGTCACTCCTTCGTTACTCAGTGAAGAGAAATAAGCACTTCTAGGGCACGATTCATTTCATCCTGAAGTAGATGTCAAAAATAGGTCAGGTGAATTTCTCCCTAAAAAGTGCCTCTTTTTGTCTGTTGACTATAAAGAGAACCCAGGGTGACTAGCACAGCTGTAGATGTCTGTACGGTAGACAACTAAAATTAGATAAAATTGATACTACCCTGGATATGTCAGCAAGTAATACTGCAAGAGTTCAGATATCCAGTAATGAATGACCTAGTTTATGGTTACACTTAGAGATTAGGACCCTATTTTTCTGAATCACTACTATCCTGTTTTTGCTTTACCTTTTCAGGAAGAGAAATAATTCTGAACAAGACTCCAGCAACCTTCTGTTAGGCTTGAATTATCCAGTATCTCTCTTCATGAAAATTATATGCAGAACTGCTTTTCATATTACTCTCCCTATTCTGCCATGATCCACAACACAGTGAGAAAGATAATTGAATGCTAATCAGAAGATAAAATGTATGAAAATGTGAAAGATTTGTATCTTAAAGCACACAAAGTTTCTTGAATAGCAGCAAATACTAAAAGCTTGGCATTGCTGAAGTATAACAGCATTATTATTAATAAAATAGCTTTCAATTAACATTCTGATAAATACTTATAGAAAACTACTTCTACATAAATCCTACATAATAAATATTCCCCAAGTATATGAAGAGCAACTTCAAGTTAGATCTATATCAGACATTTCACTCTTCCTGCAGCGTGGAATCAGTCTGCACATGCAATAAGTCTAATGCTTGCGATTTTCTGTCTAGCCATTGCAGAATTAGTCGAACGTATCCTGTATCAGATCTACTATACATATATAGCTGACCTATGCATGTGCAATAAGATCACTATGAAGTTGTGTACTGGGATTTCTGGTCAAGAAAGGATCAGTTGTCTTTGTCAAACAGATTTAATACAGATTACATTGGATCTATAGGTCATAACACTTCTGACATTGTCTGACTTAACTTCAGGTCAGCTCAACAAAATCATGGACTCCTATCTTGAAGTTATGATTTTATGAGTTAAAGTTCAAGCTTAAGTAAAAATCTGGCTATACTAAAATTTCAAATGTGTAAATCCTTCAGGCAACATCAACAATTACCAAAAAAAAAAATAATTTAAAAAAAATAAATAAATAAAAAAAAAAAAAGCTGCCCATCCTGTCAGATCTGCACAGGAATTAGGTTAAGCAAAGTAAATTACGTCTAAATCACCATACTAATATCACTACTTTTACACAGTAGCTAACCATCTCTTCAAAAAATAATAGAAACTTGTTTTTAATTCTCTTTAAATGTAGGAAATTAAGAGTTACTGTTGTTGTACACCATTCCCCTCAAAGTACCTTTCAATATTTTAATTATCAGCTGGTGATTGCCCCTTGTACTTAGCTATTTGAGATCCCTCTTCTTTCTTGGATCTCTGCCTATAGCATTGAAAAAACAAGCATTTGCTCTGCCTTCCTGCATGATGCTCATGCTGAGCTGTGAAATTATCCAGCAGAGATTTACTTGCTCACCAGCTTTACAGCAAGCTAAAGAGGAAGCCTTAAAGATATTCTGTTCCCTTCTGGTTGCAGCATACCTCTACTTTCTGCCAATAAAAGGTAGTGACAGAGAAAAAAATGTAAGTCTCCAATTTGATCTTTTCCTTAAAGAATATAGTGGGAGAAAATCTGTCTGTCTCCTATAGTTTTAGTTCCTCTATAGCCCAGGATTTCTTTTGGCATAAGTTTTAAAGATGAATGCTTATGTGGTCTGTATCTGCATTTCTTATACAGGCTTGCTACAAGCATAAAATAAAATCTCTGTTTGCTAGATATGTAACACTATTGCAATGCAGCACTTTTGTACAGTAGAGGCAGATTGGCAAAGTGCAGAGTATAGTGGGAAAAATAAAGCATTGCTTCCATTTTAGATAGTAACGCTGACCCGTAGTGTAAATGATCTATTAGCCTCAAGAGGACTGAGCGTTTGTAATTGATTGGTTTGTCTCTCCTTGTCATATCTAGATTTTTAAATCAAATTACGACTTTTAAGGCACCAAATTATAACTATAGCTGCAAACTCAACAGAATGAGAGAAGAAAGATGTTATTAAGCTTTTGATTTACTATCTGTCGCTGACACCATCCCTTTATTACAGTCTTGAATACAAACTATAACAAATCAAAGAGTTATTGGTGAGGATTTCCTTGTTTAAAAAAGGCTCATTAGTAAGGAATATGTAAAATAAAACAATTCAATGTCTCAAACGGATCTAGGGCAGAAATTTAAATAGTGGTCTGAGCCATCTGAAACTAAATGGTTATGTAGCTTTTGGACTACACAGTTTGGAAAGTTTATTTGTCAATAGATGCCTATTTACAACATCCACTTTATTATAAAAAGGAGAAAGTTAATCTAATAAATGAATTATGATATAATTCTATTAAAAAAAGGAAAGGAGCTCTTACTCTTAACATGCCCATGTCAGGATCTTCTACATAGTACTTTTATATGGAATTTCCTAAATCTTTACTATTCTGAAACAAGCCAGGGACCAGAGAGTGGGACCTAGATTTTACCAGCACAGCAAATAGTAGTGTCAAGATGTTGAAAAATGGAAGTAGACTGTATTCAATAGTAATGCTAATTAAATTCCTTTTTTTCCTGGAATAAAAAGGATGAAAATAAAATATATTCAAAGCCAAATGTTTTGAGTATTTTCTGAAGTGTGGCATCTGTGAACTTCTACTTGTACTGGACTCACAGCTTTATTATCTGGATATAGAACAATTTTAACACTTACGTTGCTTTCAAAGTAAGCTTGAATGCTATCAACCTGAAGTAAAGAGAAAACCAGTGTACATCTGTACCCATCTGTAGACATACACTCAAAAGGCCGATATATCCTTGAAAGAGTAATTAAATAGCACATTGATCCAATATATGCACACATTGTACAAGGGTGAATTAAAGAACACAAGGAGTGACAAGGTACTTCAAAACCGTTCATATCCTCAGACTGCTCAAAGCATTCTATAAGACTCATCAGCTCTAAGTACATTTGGAGTATCATGAAAATGATGAACTCTCAAAGAGAGATGTTCTAGCTATATATGATTTCTCAGTCAAAAGTATTATCTTAAGACCTATACAGACAAGTAATCACAGAAAATTGTGTAGTGTGCGCTCTGGTGTTCTGTGTTCTCATTGTGACAAACTACTCATAGAGATAGATGACAAATCTTTATGACAAGGCTTGTCATAAATTCAGATTAGATTTGAGATGTGGCTCTTCATCTGTGCTACCTAGACTAGCTCTTTGGCTTACTTTCTGGTTTGCTTCAAATTCTTACTCCCTGACTGTACACATTGCCTGAATGCTAATACACATCAAGATTCTCTCTTGGAGATAGATATCCATGCAGATATGGATAATCTGCCAAAGGATGTTCTGGTTTCTGTCAAGGGAGAACAGTTTTCCAATAGTTCTTGTCATCAAGGCTACCTGCATGATTGTTAAAAGCTAATGCATTGTACAGAGACATTAGTGCCATACAATTACTAAATACTGACTTGTGTCCCACCTTTTGATGTCATCAAGATATGAACAGACTGGTCAGAGAAGCCAAAAATATGAGTGTATTGACATAATCAAGATTTAATAATCAATGGTTGTTAAACCCAGAGGTCTACTCAAAATCTTTGCTCAGGAAGATGACAAACATCTGATTGATAGAAATTTGGATGATTCTTGTAGATTTTTTTCATTCTATCTTTTTTTAGCAGCTACTGTTGCTTATTCTTGGGGCTGCATACACCAAGAGAGCTCTTTGACTCTCCCATTTTAGGAATATTTATAGTTATAAATAATGTTTCTTGTCATTCTTTCCATTTTCTGGCACAGTGCCAAAGTATTCAGTCTATTGTCCTTAAGTTCAGTTGCTACCAGGCTGTGCACATGGCTTCTTTGAGAGCTTTAATTTTAATGTAATTACATGTCCAGTAAGAAATTTTTAGCAAATTATACGGTTTCTGCAGAAATACTTCTGTCACTAAGAATTTACGGGAGTGAGCCTTCCAGACTTAGAATGAACCTGTCATACAGTATAAATGATGAATTGGATGAATCAGAAAGCAGGCTACATGTGTTGTGCACTGGCAGCACACAAAGAAAGTGTTTTGCTCTGAAAACATATTATTTTCAAACTGTTCTTTGTGAGCATCTGAAAAGTGCTTGAGCATTTCTCACTTGCCTGCATCTGATTTAGAATTAATGCTGAACCTTTCCCTAAGTCAGAAGTAACTGAGAGAAGACCAAGGAAGAAAAGTAAAAATGACAAAATGCAATTCCATTTTTTCAGATGTAGATACTGTTGATTGTAGACTGATGTCTTAAAGTTGGCATAGTGTAAAAGCATACACAACCCTCATAGCTTTTTCTTGTGATTACACCTATAATCATGACATGCTGATATGATACAGAGATATTAAGTGTGATTTGGACATGAAACCTTTCCCTTGGCTTTTGGAGTATAGGTCAGACAAATCGAAAAAATAAGTCCAAGAGCCAAAAGTCTTAGCAAGGAGATCTGACTCTTCTTTATTCTATCTCCTCATTCCTATTCAAAACAATTCTTACCCACATATGGTAAATGAAAAGAGAGGTAGTAATAGGTGGTATTTTGAGACAATGGTAGAGTTATGACTGTGGGAAAATGACACCCAATAGGGGGAAATAATACAGTTCCCAAAAAAGTTTGGCTCACATCTCAGCCTGAGCTGCAGCGGCCTTCAGGAAGACACAGTTGCTGATCTCAGGAATGGAATGCGGTTGCCATGGATAAGTCCTACTCCGGCCAAACAGAATGTGCAAACACCCTTAAAATAGGGAGCAGAGTGGTATGAAGGTAGCATGGCTAGTCCCCACTGTCAGGGATGAAGATGGGCTGCTAAGATAACTGCATAGCTGCTATCAAGGAAGATGGATCACAACTGCTGTCTCAGCAACGATGGTGAAATTGCGTCCTTTAGCTGAACTTTGCTCATTATAATGTCATTATAATACAAAAATGTACCTCCATATCAAAGGCTACCATCCTCCAAAGTATGACCACTCCCCACTGAGCTTGTGCCCTAAATTTTTTAATCTATAGCTTTAAAAGCGAAACAAGAGATTTTTAATCCAATCAAAATAAAAGGAATGTATGACTAGAGTCACTCAAGCTCCACCTTGTAAGTAGAAAATAATATAAAAATGGCTTGAGAGAGCAGGGGCATTAGGGAAGATACCATCCCAAACCACTTGTGACTTCTGGGATAAGTCAGCAGGCTGAGCCTCTCTCCAACCCCATAGGGACACCTATTGGGTAAGAACTCTGGGTTATGGGCGCTCAAGTACTAAGTACCAGGGCTAGCTATTAATGGTTATTGATGTTTAGGTTCTGTTTATATATCTTTGTTTTATACTTAGTGTTGGGGGTTAGGTTTTCTTTCCTTTTGTTCCTTTTTACCTATAGAATTTTTTCCCATAAGTTGCTAGGAAGCACTAACGACTGGGTACTTAGCCCAGAAGAACCCCCAGAAGAACAAAAGCCCTGGGGAGGAAAGCATCTGGTTGCAGTTTCTCTTATCTGGGAGTTTCTCTCTGAGGGACAGAGATATCTTGAGAATTGGGATGGTAAAAGGCGGGGGTGGGGCAGCTGTAGGTGCTTCTTGCTCTTGGCTTTGCAGGAGAACAGTCGGAGGTGCTGCTTCGTTGCTGCCGCTGGACCCCCCTGCCCGGAGCTGCTTTCTTCTGCCATGGGGTGAGCCTCTGCTTGTGAGAGCAGCCACTGAACTGGGACCTTATTAACATCTACCTCACTTAAAGGGGGACCTGTTACCATCTGCTCGGGTGCCTGGGATCCTGAGTTCACCGCTCCCTGCCCTGCTGGGAGCTGGAGCCAGGCTGCCACTGCCCCGCCCCCGCCACTCTTTCAGCACTGCTCTGGGTTTTGCTGCACTCTAGCCTCACACCCACCACCTGCTGAGGTGTCCTGCCATCCCAGGTTGCTGCTTCCGAGAGTCCTGCTGGGGCACTAGGATCGACTGCCCCAGGGGGTTTGTGAAGCCAAGCCTCTCTCCCTTCTCTTCTCGTCCCGGCCGAGCCGCCATTACCACGTGCTGCCAGAGCTCACGCCACAGCGCCCACTGCAGCCGAGGGGGAATCACTGCACCTGCCCCGCCCACCGGGAGCCACCAGTGCCCCCTGCCGACTGTGACCATCACTACACCGAAGGAGAAAGTGCCTTCAGGCCAGAGGGCTGAGACCGGGTTCCTGGTTCTGTTTGTTGTTAATATTGTAGTAGTTGTTGTTTGTTTGCTTTACTATACATACTAGTAAAGAACTGTTATTCCTATTCCCACATCTTTGCCTGAGAGCCCCTTAATTTCAAAATTACAATAATTCAGAGGGAAAAGATTTACATTTTACATTCCAAGGGAGGTTCCTGCCTTCCTTAGCAAACATCTGTCCTTCAAACCAGGACACTTAGGTTTTGTTAAATTATATTTTATATGTCTATACGTACATCTTTGAACTTATTATTTACGCAGTCAGTCACTATCACCGGTATCCTCAAATCTGCATATTGTCATGATTGTATATAATAAAGTATATTAAACTTTAATTTTGAGCCCTAAGGGATCTTGTCTAAGTGTTGCTGTGTATGAGAACAGTCACCCTCTGACCTAGAAAGCTGTCAGTAGGGATCTGTTTTTCCAGTGTCACTGTTAGTTCGCCTAACAGGCTGGGCAGATTGTACAAGGTCTGTACAAGATCCCCCTCCCCCTTAACTGGAGTGTGGCAGGCGAGTTGGGCACAAGGGTTCTGTCTCTCTCTCAAATTAATTGATATTAGCAGGCTGGGCAAGACTGAAAAAGGTCCAAGGTGATCCCCCCTCTCTGTGTCTGTATTTCGGCCTTTTTTGTGATAGATGACAAACACAAAGTCTGTTCTCAGTAGCAGCTGGACAAAAGACAGGATGTCCTGATGCATGTCTGGTGGCAGTGTATGCCTATGCTTTAGCAAGTGAATCAAGCTCCTACTTAAGCTTAGATGTCTATATTTTGAAACTGAATGACATCCCCAGAGTCCTCCTACTACTGCACACTTAATATTTTACTATTTTAATAGACTTCACTATTAGCCCTCTTATTTGGATTCTGAACACTTCATTTAAGTTATTCATATAATATTGACAGGCTGTATGTTATACTACTCTGAAACTGAAATGTCTGCTGTCTGAAATGGAGTATCTAGGATAGGAGAGAAAGGACTGAACTAATTATGAAAAGGAGAAAATGAAATTGCAAATGAGAAAAATGTCTCAAGTAAGAATACCCCAAGAATAGCTGGAGTCTTTCATCAAATTCTTTATCTGAAATATTTTAGTGCTTAAAGGTGAGTACATACTATTATTCTTTCATTAGAAATGGTAACAATGACAATATTTCTATTTAAAAACATGGGCATGTTAGCAGATAGTTTGGATTCTTTTTCAATGCTGGCTAGGCTGGTTCTGGGTCCTCCCTGACATGCTTCCTTCTGACTATATAATTCTATGCTTTGGGGGGTTTCTGTAGGATAATTAAAAGTTTTCATTATTTTAACTTTCTGGTTTTTTTTCTATTTATTTCTCCAGATTCAACCTTAATGACAAATGCATAAGTGTTGGCTTTAATTCTTTAGTCAAAATCAAAGAGTCTTTGTCTTTTTTCCAACAAGTGATATTATCAAACTTAGTGAGGTGTATTTCCTGACTGAATACAAACACTAAAACTGTTTCATAAAGACTTAGGAACTTTCTTATGTGTTCTTTCTGTATCTAGGTAATTTTAGGGAGTATGACAATGCTGATAAGGGTTGCTAGGTAATATTCTGGAGCACTGTAATATACAGAAATATTTACTACTCACAGATGAAGAGTCTCACTTATGAAAACTTGAAAAATATCTCAGTGTGAAATTTCGATCTTATATCAATAACGTATAATAAGTAAGAACACAAATTTTGGCTTACTTTGGCATGGCAAGTGTCAGATGTGGAAGGAAAAGAAGGGGTTTTTTTAGCTTTGCTGTCCCTGATCAGAGAGTCAGATATCATCTAGATACATTGCAGATCGTCTAAGTAAAGTAACCATTTGAATTTTGAGGTAGGGAGAGAATTACGTCCCTTAACTTTTACTGTTAAATACTTTTGCGAGTCAGTTTATGATGATAGATTTGATCCGGTGATGAATGAGGTCAGATAAAGAATTCAACAGACTTTACAAAGCTTTTAATCTTATCCTATATATATATAAAAATAACATCTGAATGAAATGGTGTTTTATAAACAGATTTACTGAAAGCAAAAACTAATAGCGTATATTTCAACAATACTAAGTGCACAACATAGACCTACCTAAATAGAAAAGTATGTCAAAGTCACATTCATGGAAAAAGTATTTTGAAGATAATGTGTAGGTGTACTATTAGCTTAGATTTATAAGTCAAAGGGTAAACTGACCAGATTTTAAAATCTGTCTCTAAATGACTGTACAGACATTTCAGCCTGGACTTCGATTCCTATTAGTATCATAGTCATTACAAGGTCATATTGCTTTTTTTATTTTACTGAAATTATTAATCTTTAGCTAATAGCTTTGTGAATCACTATCTTGGCTAGGTCAAACTCCTCATATAAAGAAATGTTACTAACGTTCTTGTTAAATGACTGCCTGAAATATTTACACTAACACATAGCTAAAATGCCATTGTACAATGCAACAGCTGTATTTATCTTATATATTTATGAATTAACATGACTATCCTAATATATATGTAACTATCTTAATACATTTTCTTTCCCAAAATGTACAATATACCTATCCCTAGAACTTAAAAAACTAACACTAAAATAACCTTTGAAAAATACTGGGGGAAGCAAACACCTACTACACTTATGAAACAACATGAGTGCAAGATAATTTCCAGATTCAGGAAAACATACTCCCTGTAAGTGAAGAAACAGTGTCCAGCACTCAATGTCAGTAGTAATTATTTATATGAGAAATTTGTCCTCCACCAACATACTGACATGAACATTCACATATTAGTGTCAGTGACACTGCTTACTAAGTATTTATTCATATGTAAGATTTTAAAGAACAGAATCACTAGTTATTTCACTGCTGTGTTCTAGAACTATTATGAATAATTAATCACATGAGTAGCAAAGAAAAGAACCATAACATGGTTTGGGTTGGAAAGGACCTTAATGATCATCTAGTTCCAATTCCCCTGCCATAGGCAGGGATACCTTCCACTAGACCAGGTTCCTCAAAGCCCCATCCAACTTGGTCATGAATAGTTCCCAGGATGGGGCATCCTAAACTTCTCTGGGCAACCTGTCCCAGTGTCTCATCACCCTCACATTGAAGAATTTGTTCATCTAATCTAAATCTACCCTCTTCCAGTCTGAAGTCACTACCCCTCGTCCTATCACTACATTCCCTAATAAAGATACCTTCCACACCTTTCCTGTAGGGCCCTTTTATAGCAAGGATGCTATAAGGTCATCCTGAGGTCCTCTCCAGGCTAAACAACTTCAACTCTCTCAGTCTGTCCTCATAGAGGAGGGGTACTAGCCCTCTTATCATCTTTGTGTCTCACCTCTGGTCATGCTTGAGCTCGGTCCATGTCTTTCTTATGCTGGAGGGCCCTGAACTGAACACAATACTCCAGGTGAGGTCACAAGAGTGGAGTAGACTGGCAAAATTACCTTCCTTGACCTGCTGGCCACACTTCTCTTGATGCAGCTCAGAATGCAATTGGCTTTCTGGGCTGCAAGTGCACGTTGCTGGCTCATGTCAAATTTTTCATCCACCAGCATCCCCAAGTCCTTCTCTGCAGGGTTTTTCTCAATCCACTCGTAACTCAGCCTCTATTTGTGCTTGGGATTGCCTCGACCAGGAAAATCAGTGAGTATAAACTCATGTAAATATCTGATTGCCATTTTCTGTCAGGGTTTCATAATCTGGTCCTTAGCATGTAGCAGCTTTCTAGAGTGACTTTGAAATTAGAAAATGTGCAGTTTTATAACTAATAGATATGTTTATATTTGTACCTGCAAACAAAATTATGAGAAAAATATCTTTTATATATATATATACAGACCAAAAGGAGAATCAACATGTAAAAGCTGTCTAATGTGTGCACATAACTGTAAAAAATACTGAGTCACGCATATGATTTTTCATGTCTTTATGGATGAGACACAGGATGATTCATGCACCTGTGGGAACCTATATATGTGCACATGTATATGTGTGTATTTTCATACAGATGTGTGTATATTTACATATGTATATGTGTACAGTTTATATAATATCTATATATTTTCCATATATTCCATACATGTATGTCTGTCTCTTGATGTTCATTTTTGCTGGAGGGTGAAGATAAGAGAAACATGAGAAAAAAGGAGAAATTATCTGAGTCCCGAGTTTAGTCTATATTTTTGTGCTACTCCATCTTGAACCGCTTCACAGAAAAGTATAACTTATCTTTTTTATAAAGATGTTAGATACCCTGCCTCATTTTTTGGCAGTGTATATCATGTCTCATTCTTCGTAAGTATTCTTACACATTGCCCTTTTCAAAGGTGGCAGCACTACACAGTTCCAGCTGTGGGGATGCATGGAAGCACAGGGAACAAACAAAACCCACTTCATATGAGTTGTAGGAAGTTATATGAAAGCTGTTGGGACCATTCTTGACCCAGAGGCCTGTAACAAAATAAAAAATCATCACTGGCTATACTCAGTGTTCTGAGATTTCCAGTTAATTAAGTCTGTAACTTCTCCAGAATAAAACAATAAAATATTAGGTTTAGTTTATGGTGTATTGTTTTCTTTATGTTTTTATATTTTATTTTGCTTGCATGCCTCTTTAGAAGAATGATAAAGACTGGTTTTTTTTTCTCCATAAAGATTAAACTTGCTTTCTCCTTGAGCTGCAAGTCAAATGGATGAGACTTAGGCCTCTCAGGACACAAGTTCCAGTGGAGGAAGAATGCACATTTCCACTGGACATGTTGTATTTACTCTACATATATGTAGAGACCTTAGAAGCTTAGACTCCACCAAGAAAATGAAAGGCTATATCTGAGTTGTGGCAGTGAAGACCTCATTCAAACTGCTCCAGAAGACATGATAATGAAGAATATATTGCATGTACACCCTTCATCATATGTCTTTCCTACTGCATGTTCTAATGAACATAAGAAAAATGAAAAGAAAACAAGACAGGATATGCACCAATAAGGACCTTTAGGGACCACTACAGTCTCACCTTCCCCTGGGTGCTGATGAGACATTTAATGAACTGCATGTGCATTTCCACACAGACTCTGTGGCTGCGTTTTGTTTCAGAAGATGCAGTTAGAACTCAGCAACATAATTTTCTAGACACCAGTACTGCTAGTATTGGAGTGTTAAAGGTTCTAACAAATTATTCGGTATGTAGAAATGACTTAGAAAACTTAAAAGATATCCAATAAAATGACTTTGCACACAGATGTCCAAAATCCTGCCCCACCTGGACACTTGAAATATTGCTACTAGTTTATGCTGCCCAGTCTAGACTGACAAGCTAGAATATTTTCATGACTATTGGCTGTTGAACATTTTACACTAAAAATTGTAGGACTTTGTTTTACTTTAAAACACAGGTAAGGTACAATGTGGTCATGTTATTTCTTAATTCAATAGTTTATGCTTAAACATTAATTGAAAGCTTTAACCATGTTATCCCTTGTTCATCTCTTTCTTAGAGGAGGCAATGTATTTTAACATTTTCTCAATAATAATGATTTTTGTATCTCTGATTACTCTCATTGTCTTCAGCTCATACATTGTCTCTTCCTTTGAAACTTTTTTTGAGGTATAGACGGAACAGCCAGTTGCACAGTGTGACAGAGAGCCTACTTGGCCTATGCTGGAAGAGATGGACTAAGCAGCACTGCATGAGCAAGTGGGTGTCCCACTGCCAGGGTGACATGAGGGCAGATGGTTCCCTATGAAGTGGGCAGTGGGAGCTGTTGGAGATGTGTCAGCTTGAGAAGAAGGGCCCAAGCCACCTCTGGGGAGCCCCAGAGGCCAGGTGGGCTTGAAGGGAGGCTGGCCAAGGCCATTAAGGTCTGCTAGTATACTCAGGGCACTGACAGCTTCTTGGAGGAAGTCACTGAGAGAGTCTGCTAGAAAGAAGAGATGATAGACTATCAAGTGGGTCCCCCATAGTGGTATCAGGAATAATATATTTTCTCTTTTATTTTTTCTTATGTGGAATCTCAGTACAAGAATACAATTCTCTGTCATTATCACAGTTTACTCTCCTGAAGGCCAACAGGTTGTGCAATTTCCCCTCTGAGTTTATGGCAACACATAGACACTTGAGTAGATGAGGAAGAAAAATGGGCAGAACTGGGGAAACCGGGAAACTTTGGGAGAGAGAATTTGAGAAATAAGTTAATCAGTTATTAGAATAACAAAATGGTAATATGGGTGAAAGTAAGTAGTATGCTGACACAAGCTTTTAGTAAGACACTGCTGTATCTTTGTATCCCTTCAGGAACTAGAAGGTAATTGTGCCTCAATTACAGTGTCCTGCAGAGCTATTGCCTTGTTGATAAAACATACACAATATTGGGCATTCAGAATTTTCTCTGAAGTAAGAATCTGTTACGATGAGAGTTACCAATGGCCCATCAAAAAGACCTACTCCTTACAGGATCTGTTTTATAACTGAAACAGTCAATATCTTATTAGGTTCACTTATTTTGTTTGCAAATTGAAGAAAGACATTCTAAACACTGAGATCTGCAGTTTCTGTTTTTGGTGTAAAATAACTGTAATCCTCCTTATTTGTGTCAGAGCCTTTCCCAGCTGCAACTCCCCCTTGACTCTGAACAATTTTGTGTTACATACATGTCATTCAATTTAGGAAGAACAAGGCACTTAGCATGCATAACACAGCCAGTTATTATATTTTGCCTGATGAAGACTAAACAAGTTCACGTCCTGCAAATGTGGTCACATGATTGGCAATAGTTCATTTTACACACAAAAAAAATAACACAGAACTGTATTTTTATTAAATCAGATTACACTTAGCAATTGCATTAACATGAGTAAATTTGTGTTTCAAGAAACACATAGAATGACAGAATTGCAGAATGGTAGGGGTTGAAAGGGACCTCTGGAGATCATCCAGTCCAACTCCCCTGCCAGAGCTGATTCACCTAGGGCAGGTTACACAGAAACACATCCAGCCAAGTTTTGAATAGCTCCAAAGAGCCTCCACAATCTCTCTGGGCAGCCTATTCCAGTGCTCTGTCACCCTCACTGTAAAGAAGTTTGTCCTTACATTAAGGTGGAACTTCCTGTGTTTCAGTTTCTGCCCATTGACCCTTGTCCTGTCACTGGGCACCACTGAAAAGATTCTGTTGAAATCCTCTGATACCCACCCTTTAGATACATTGATGGGATTCCCTCTCAGTCTTCTCTCCTAAATGTTGGAGGATAAACAGACCCAGGTCCATCAGCCTTTCCTCATAAAAGAGATGTTCTAGTCCCTTAATTAATCTTTGTAGCACTCTGTTAGACTGTCTAGTAGTTCCCTGTCTTTCTTGAACTGTGGAGCCCAGTAGAGCACAGGAGGAGGAGAACCCCCCCTGACCTTCTGGTCACACTCTTCTTAATGCATCCAAAGATCACATTGGCCTTTTTGGCTACAAAAGCACACTGCTGACTCGTAGTTAATCTGTTGTCCACCAGGACTCCAAGGTCTTTCTCCATGGAGCTGCTCTCCAGCAGGTTGAGCCCTAATTATTAATATAGGAAAGAAAATAACATATAATGGGCACTTTGCAGTTAACAAGAACAATATTAATAGTAAGAAAAGAGCAATACAAAGCAAAACAATACCAGAAAACAACAGCGAGGGACCGAACTGGGGCAAAGTTCGAGGCGAACTGCCCCTATGGAACTGGTCCCTCCCTGGAACTGGCCCCGGGGCATGACGTCAGCATGGTATAGAATAACCTGGCTCCACACAAAATTAACCCTATCCTGGACAAACCAGGACATCTCCAGACTAAAAAGCCCCAGGTCTCTCAACCTTTCCTCATAAGGCAGGTGTTCCAGTCCCTTAATCATCCTCATAGCCCTCCGTTGGACTCTCTCAAGTAGATCTCTGTCCCTCTTTAGCTGGGGAGCCATATGTACAGATAAATTTATTAGTGTCAAGTGACATCTTAGAAGTAGTTTGGTAGGGGTTTTGTTTGTTTCTTTTAGCAGTTACAGATTAACAGATAACGGCTGTAAAGTAGTAAAAGTCGTGTTGTCCAAGACCATGCTAAAGAAGAGACAAAAGTACATGCCTCTGGAAAGAAAGCAACTCTTGAGGAAGTTTCTAGCAGTCTGATTAAAGGGTTGATTCTGAGACTGATTTTTTTAAACATCAGCATGAAAAGCAAGAATTAGTTAATTTTATACATGGTACAAAACTGGGAGATACAATGTCAGAAAGCATCAGGAAGGGTATGTCCAGTAGGAATACATCAGACCCTGTTCAAACTGAAGTCCTGTGTACTGTTTTGGTAATTCCTATTTAAGGAAGATCAAGTCAGACTGATGCTTATAATCATGAGTAGCATGGATATCCTTCTTTAGTTCAGGATACTGTCTAGTGTATTCTTAAATAATAAAAAAAAAAAGTAAGGTTGAGATTAAATTGCTCTGCAAATGCATCACAAAGGGAATGTCACAGAAAAAAGTAAGCTACTAAATACTACTGACACAAGAAAAAATGAACACAGTTTCACCATGAACACATTTTGAAAGCATGTTGAAAGTTTCTAAGCCCCAAAGAATAATTTCTAGAGCAAGAAAATAGAAGAAACCTGAAGGATTTCAAATTAGCATGTGATAAAATAACAGAAATCGTTGCACAAGACAGTTACCAAGTACTCTAAATCTACCTTCTACATTTCTGTGCTCAAGACAACACTGTAAAGGGTATTTCTGTATGGCACCATTTAACCCATGCAAGGAGCCACTACTGATATACTTTGTACCTGAAAAAAAGCTACTGAAATGCTGTGGGAATACAATTCTCCTGCTTTCAGTACTCTAAACTTGAGTTTATCATGCATGTAAACAAGAAACAACAAAGAAGTTCCCAGTCCTCATCTCATTCCTGTGGCTCATTTTTATGCTTCCGCGGCCTACACCATTAGGCCAGTGTAAGTGCTTGCAAAGCTACATGCTGAACCAGAGCAGGAAGTAGGTCTACGTGAAAAAAAAAAAAAACAAACAAAAGAAAATAAGTTACTATTTTATACTCAAGCCAAAGCTTTGTTTACCACACATTCCACGAGCAGTTGTTCAAGAGAAGGAGAAAGGTAAGAACAGAATAGGCAAACATCAGAAAGAACTTTCTGTACATTAAATTTTTAACCCAAAGCATTACAAACTTTGACGTGGAATAAAAAAAGTTTTTAACCACTGCAAATTAAGTAAGCTCATGTATGAGAAAGAAAAAATTGTAAATGCTATTAACAGTACTTAAAAATATATATTGCCTTGCCTTTCCCTCCCTGTTTTGGAAAGCCCTACAACAGCTTAATATGACCAACAGAACAATCAGGCAGGTAAGAAGAGCCTTCAGGTTAGTTTTTCCTCTACCAGCAGAAACCTCCTCGTTACAGGACATGACAATATCACTATTTCCATGCATTTGTCTTTTCCACAATGTAGTTGAAATTGTCCCCATTTCATCTGGAATGCAAAGACTTGAAAAGTGCCATTCATTTTTGTCATAGGTTAACAGTATGAAGCCGCCCTTTCTTCCTCCATCTTGTGGTAGGAGAACCAGGAGGAAAAAGAAAAACAAAGTGAAAATACCCCAAGGGCTGAGAAAAGGACAGTGCAATACAGCAACTCAGAGAGAAGAAACCACAGTAGTAATGATAAAACCAATGAAATTATAGGTAAAACAGAGGATATAAACCATGATGCTCTACCTGGTACAGATGCTGTCTCTGCTCTGGCCACACACCAAAGCCACTCACTGAAAACAGGCACTTCTTTCTCTGTCCAGCCCTCCCCTTATATAACAGGCATGTCAGTATTGAATATCTCATAGGCTAGTTTAGTTGTTTATCCTGACTGTGGCCTCTCCCAGCTGGAGCCTCTTCCAGCTGATTGTGAACATTAATGCTATCCTGACCCAACCCAGGATAATTTCTAGAAACCAATAAGGAAAACCTGTAACTTTTATTTTGATATCTGAATGTCTCCATTAACTGCACAAGACTAACTAATGCTTCATTTTCATATATAAACCAACTGGAAATACTGAGAGTAAAAATTATTAGGAAGTTACTTCTGTTCTGAATACCCTTTCATACATAAATACTGTCCACAACTGGACATGATGATGAAGACATCAAGTAGGACACGTCAAGTAAAATTCCAGGTCTGGATAATAGAGGAGCTGAGATATAGAAAATGCTGACACTTTCAAATGAATAAATATTTTACTCTATCTAGATAAATCTTGGATTTACATCAGCTGAAGTATATGTGAAAAGAATACATGGAATATAATGACTAAGAATTCAAAAATCAATGTTTTCAAAAAATCCGTGAGAGTTTTAGTTGATTTGTGTCACTGACATTACATATTCCATACATTTTAAATGAAAACCTCATCTGCTTTAATTGCTATGCAAAAAGAAGAGCTGAAGAATTTATTAAATGATGACTCTTTACCTTGGGACCCTATGAATGAATAATCACATAAACTGATTGAACATAGGCTATTAAGAAAATGAGACTAAGGAAAGTTGCATATAGTAATCTGGCTTTCACTGAAAGAGCAGGAAGAGTCATATATCCATAAGAGCTGTATTGCCTGTACAAATACAGGGATTTGACCTTTTAAGCACTAAAAATATTAATGTTTAGATGGCATTTTATCAAGAATGAAGGAAAGAAAAGTTCAGAAAAGTATTTCTTGTCCTAAAAGTGCATAGGTCTGATCCTGTTGATTTTTTTTCTTTGACTTTCTAGGGGAGAGATGAATAATAACATCAGTCATGATCTCAAATTCTAATGCTTGAGAAAAACAAGCAAACACCCTTCTTTTTAAGGGTGACTGAGTGAAAAAAATGAATCCTGACTAAGAGATACAAGCTTTACTGTTTTACATAGTACAGAATGTGCTTGTCATAGTCAAGTGATGCGAATAGTGTATTACTCCCATACAATGTAATTCCAAGAAAATGGAATAATTGTTAATTATCTTTGAATGATACTTTCAATATTATATTATTTTTCAAATAGCTCAGATACTGAATTGTTAACTCTCATACAAACAGATCTCCAAGAACTTCAGTTAGAAGTTAAAAAAAAAAAAAAGAGAAAGAGATAGAATAGAAAAATAAAGAAAAACATGAGTAGTTAAGAACTGGAGAACTAGTTTTTATTCTGTATAAAAAAGGTAAGTTTAAATCAACTCAGATTATAAAAATCTAAACAAGAGACTACAGGAACTTTTCACACGGAAGTTTGACAAGTTGCTTTCAACTGACAGAATTTTAAATTTCTCAGCCTTTAGCTTTTCCCCTATGCTGCTCTCCAACAGGTCAGTCCCCAGCTTATACTGGTGCATTGTTCTTGCCCAAATGCAAGAGTCTACACTCACCCTTGTTGTATTTCATTAAATTTCTCCCTGCCCAACTCTCCAGCCTGTCTAGGTCTCGTTGAATGGCAGCACAGCCTTCTGGTGTGTCAGCCACTCCTCCCAGCTTTGTGTCATCAACAAACTTGCTGACAGTGCACTCTACTCCCTCATCCAAGTCATTGATTAATATATTGAACAGTACAGGTCCCAGTACCGACCCTTGAGGGACTCCACTAGATACAAGCCTCCAATTGGACTCTGTCCCATTGACCACAGCTCTATGGCTTCTTTCCTGCAGCCAGTTCACAATCCACCTCACTACCCAATCGTCCAAACCACACTGCCTCAGTTTAGCTGCGAGGATGCTGTGGGAGACTGTGTCAAATGCTTTACTGAAATCAAGGTAGATCATATCCACTGCTTTACCATCATCTGTCCACCTGGTTATGTCCTCATAAAAGGCTATCACCTTGGTCATGCATGACTTCCCCTTGGTGAAGCCATGTTGGCTGCCCCTAATAAACCTCTTATCCTTGATATGCCTAGAGACAGCGCCAAGGATAAGTTGTTCCATCACCTTTCCAGGGATGGAGGTGAGGCTGACCAGTCTATAGTTAACAGGGTCCTCCTTCTTGCCCTTACTGAAGACTGGAGTGACATTTGCTTTCCTCCAGTCCCCAGGCACCTGTCCTGTTCCCCATGACCTACCAAAGATGATGGAGAGTGGCCTAGCAATGACTTCTGCCAGCTCCCTCAGCAGTCACTGGTGCATCCCATCAGGACCCATGGATTTATGGATGTCCAGATTGCTTAATTAGTCCCTAACCCAGTCCTCCTCAACCAGGGCAAACTCCTCCTTTATCCTGACTTCCTCTGGGGCCTCAGGGGTCTGGTGCTCCTGAGGACAGCCTCCAGCAGTATAGACAGTGGCAAAGAAGGCATTTAGTAACTCCTCCTTCTCTGTATCCTCTGTCACCAGGGTACCGGCCTCAT